>JAPKLW010007963.1:0-14102 GCA_026898455.1 Plectranthus barbatus | reverse complement strand
TAAGTGCTTCTCATGCTGGTGAACAGTGTCAGCATGAGTCTTGATCATCTGCGACTTACAACTCAAAAGACCTAAACAGGACTTTACATTTGAGACTAGAGCTATCTAGAGACAACTGACGCTGGTAGGACTTAGGATTTGATATACCAAAACTATGATCTATGCTAGTAAGCTACTGGGGAAGGAAACCTTAGAAAGTTTTCCCAACACTCTTGCTTTAATCAAGAGCGTTCAAGACTAAGGTAGAGAATAAGTTAAACAAGATCGTAAGAACATTATGGTTCATTCATAATGGTATATCTTAAGTGATGGGTTTTACAGTATCTGGCAGAGCAAAGGGATTGCATCCCAGTTAACTAAGCCTATTATCCCTCGATTGGGATAGTGCAGGTAAAACGAAATAAGATTCTTTAAAAGTTTATAAGTTATGCCAGCCTTGCCAAATTTTCGTTTTGGGAACAACGCCAAAAATAGTTATATGTTTGCTTAATCTAGTGTCTTCTAAATCAGTTCCAAATACCCTAGCAGACCTTGACTCTGTCAAAAGGGCAATGATGGGTAATTCGGTTGTCAAGCTGATATAGGAAACTGATTGTTTGGAAGAAAGGTTTAAGCTAGTACTGTTTTGTGGGCTATTCCAGGTAAACGAAAAAGATGGTTGCTTTGTATATCCTAGATACAAGCATGTTGTATAGGATGAAACCATGAATCCAAATGTGAGTTTGTTCTCTAACGTTTTAGACAAGACAATTCAAATCCATCAGGAAATACCCCGTGGCAAATTGAGCATACCTTGAAAGGTATGGTACCAATTGCACAGTCACCTGTGTAAGGTGGTAAACCACAAATTTATGCACCATTAACTGACAACGTAAAAGGAGCATCATTGCAGTGGGAGGTTGCCTTAACAGGCTTAATGGTACTGGTTCGTGGAAACAGTCTCTGGACTTGTTGCCAATTTAACGAACAACATCGTACTTATCCCTTAAAGCGCAACGAAGCTGTTAAGACAAAAGATGCAGTTTAATGACGTCAAGTCATGGATTCAGAAATGAATCAGTAAGTGTTATGGTTGTGTATCAGGATCAGTGATTGCCAAATAGCTTACCAGCTATAAGCAACTGATTGATATACAAGAAAAGTGCTCGAATGGCAACCTAGTATATTTGAGAGTCTAGGTTAGTGAGTAAGGTTTGTTTCACAACAAGACTTTCTCACTGGTTGCAATTATTAAACCCATTCGAATTCTTTTAACCATAACAACACATATGAATCTAAATATCTGGAAGATAGATGACGTCATCCGTATTTTATAAACGGGTACCCTGATAAAAGGTGACGACATCTGTATGCAACAACCAGATAAGTTATGTGCAAAGCATCATGTCTGGAAGCCAAGGTAGTTCAAGTATGAACTTAAGGAAGCTTCAAAGTCATGAAACAGACATTTCGATATTGTCAATCGAGAATGAGAGTTTCATGTACCAGTTATGTGTCAGCGGAAGCGTGATTTTACTTGCAAATTATGTAGATGGTATTTTCACATTCGGAAATGGTGTGGAGATATTGTCAGGCATAAAGGATGGTTATCCGAACAGTTTCTGAAGTAGGGCTTATGAGATCTTGGAACATCTTTTGAATTAAAGTCTTGTGTGGTCACAAGAAAAGGATGTTCAGGTATCTCAAGTCGCTTAAATTGATTCTGTGGTGTGTCGTTCACAGCAAGAAAGATTGTTGTCTTTCTACATTGTAAATGAACGAAGGTAGATATCTGTAATGCTATAAGCATGTTAAACATATATCAGTTCAACTCTGGATAGGCTTATTGGTTAATGAATGAGCCTTGTGAGTTGAATGGCATCGGATATCCAGGAGGATCATAAGGAAAGGAAATCGACCTCTAACTATCTGTTGGCCTTGGAGGAGGAGTTATAGGAATCTAACACAGAAGTGTGTTGCGGATTCCGGTATGAAGGCTGAGTTTTTGTCAGCTTCATTAGCTTCTCAAGAAGCAGTATAGCTCCAATGCCATCCTCTAGAGGTGTGTGTTCTGAGTTTGCCTAATTAAATCACAAGGAATTGTGATTATGTTGGTGCAATGACAAACTCAAAGGAACCCAAGACTCACAAGGTGGTGAAACACATAGGATGTGTGGAATCACATCATACGAGAAATCGTGACAAGAGGTGACGTGAATGCAGTGGGAGTGATTGACAGTATAGACACACTTAATACTTTGGTAAAGCAATGGTATTATGCTTTAAGTATAAGTGGGAGATTGTTGGGATTATATACTGAAAGCATATATGATTAAGTGTTTTGTACACTGGTCTTCATATATGTTGCCGCAACAATACTCGCTGTCTGATAGAACAAACATACAACGAACCATAATATCCTATTATCTCGCCTATAGGGATGATCATATGGTGTGTAGGAGATCACAGAGGATCATATGAATCGTTTGACCTAGCGAGATATAAACAGTATCACAGCTGAGACGGTCCCTGGATAGGCTGTCGGTCTAAGCTGCGGCACATCGGTTCATAAGTGGGCTTATCCTAGCTACTTGATATGTCGGTACATAGTTATGTATTGATGGGATCAACAGTGGGATGTGCCATTCTCATTGACATATGAATGAGCCAGATCCCTAACATACTTCCTATGATCTTAAACCTAACTGAAGGATAAGGGGCACACACAGATTGACCACACTTTGATTTACCATGGTGGCGAGTCTTACATGTACTCTTATACCCGTATTTTGGGTGTTGGCAATTTGTGTGTGGCCTGCTTAGTCTGGACGTTTAGGTAAGCATATCCGTTTCAGGATGGTGACATTCCCTGAGGAGCTCACAAGGTTCATTATGCTAAACCCTGCAGGTTGAATTGTTTAATTCAGGCATAAATGAAAAAGGGTGAGTGGCATTACTCAGGAAATAAGAGATTAATTAATTGTGGCTGATTGTCATAAGCCAAATTAATTAATGAATGTCTAAAACCTTAAATATGTGGATCATGTTAGTTTGGTGCAACCCGTTCCTAATAACGTGGTAATAAAGGGGCGAGTCAGCATTGTTACCGTGGTGAAGGTTAAAACAATGTTTTATTAATTAATTATGTTCTGGGTTGAACAAGGAAGGATTAATTAATAAAGAGGGCCCACTTTATTATTTGCATCTGATCCCTGGCCTGGCCCATTAACTGCTCACAGCCCATTAGGGTTAGGGTTTCTCAAAACCCTAACACTATATATAGGCCTTCTCTCCATCAGATCAAGTTAGACTTTTCAGTATAATCAGTAAAAGGGGAGAGACGGCGGCGGCTATCCGGAAGGGGAGAAACTTGATCGATTTCTCCAGATCTCGGATTCAACTTGGTAGATAATCCTCAACAGATTTCCAAGGAGCAAGGGAACAGATCAGAAGATCAGATCTGTAGGAACAACTATCCATCGCCGGCGTTCTATCTCAGATCTAAGGTTATTTCATCGTTATTGGCTCCGATCTAGGTCTGTAGATCAAACGGTGAAATCAGGTATTCTCTAAATCCATCCTCTGCAATTAATATTGTAGGAGCATGCATAGGATCGCATGATTTATTTAATCGAAATTTATTCCTGGTACCCTAAGAACGATCCTTGGCAAGTATTTAATTAATGGCAACTCGTGTTGTCCATCGTAGACTCAAACCCTACAATTGGTATCAGAGCCAGGTTCATGTTCTTAGGCTCTATCTTGGATAAATTGAAATTAAATAAATATGTATGTTCATGGATGGATTTAAATTGTCGTGGATGTTTTTTTGTTCTCGTGGCCTTCTCGTTTTTGGATCTGTTTTTCACCACGAGAAAATCCGTGGTTAGATTTGATAGAAAATTATGTAATAGATTTTAGATCTATTTTTTTGTATTTTCTTTATTTTTCAAATCTGTAAAATCTGAGATCCGAAAGAAACGAAGAACGAAGAGACAATCATCAGATCTGAAATCAGTTCAGATTCAGCCCACCAGAACTCGTCGGCGGCTGCGGCGGCGGCGGCGGCGAACTCAATGGCGGCGACGGGTGGCAGCGGCTGGGCCGCGCCCTAGAGCATAGCATAATTTTGAAGATGCTGAGCATATCGGTTCTTTGTGAAGAATATTTCATCTAAGTGCTGAGCACACCTCCAAGGATGAAAACTGCTCAGTCCACCTCTGCTAGATCATCAACGGTCATCATTTTCTTTCTTCTTACACAATACGGAAGAAGGCAAGGTATGGAGGTATAGGACATATGGTCTCGTATACTAGTACCAAATATTGACTATTAATTATAGTAAAAAAGGTCGTGGGATGAGCTGACTTGCTAAGGAAGGAGCATTTAATGCGTACAGTCAGAAGGAACGAATAGAGAAGAGACACGTCATCGAAGACAAGATAGAGGGATGTTGGTTTCCGCTCTACACGTCAAACACGCCCAGTCGTCGATCAATTAAGGGGGAACTAATCCTATTCGTCCGATCTTTTCAGAAATCTTTATCTCCTCACGCTATAAACCCAGAGGATTTCATTTCTTCATCTCCCCTACAACCACCCACATTCATTTACCCGCCGATTGACGGTTCTCCGCTGCATGTTCGACATGCACCTGGTTTCACTGGTATAATGAAGAAAGAGGATATAGACGAGTCAATCCCATACAACAAACTTGTTGTTTTGGCCCGGAAAAAGGAGTTATCAGGACATACAAGGGAGCAAAGGCGTCTGGCGCAAATCATGAAGGACAAAATCCTATATATGCCTCTCGCCACCAAACACATTCCAAAGTGGATTTTAGATCTACTCGACTCCGAATTATTGGTAAAGTATCTTTCTGCAGAGCCTGATCGCTTTCACCCACATATGGTTTCAGAATTTTATGCTAGGGCAGTTATGAACGTTGATCAGAAATCTTTCAAAACTAGCATATATGGTAATATTGTGGAAGTGCTTCGAAATTATGGGACCAAGATATCTCAATACAAGATCAATGATCTTGCTGAGATGGAGAGACGCTGGCATCTATGGAAGAAACCAGGGGAATTAAGAGACAAGAAAGGGCAGGCGATTACTTTCAAGGTTGCTACACCGATCAATACTCTATCTGATGAATACAAGCTCCTTGCGGAGATAGTAATCAAGATGCTTCAATGTGATGCTGGTTCCTACTCCGAACTCTCTGTCAAGAAGTATTCTGTTATGATGGCATTGAACGACAATATTAAAGGTAATTGGGCAGAATTCTTCTTTGAGCGCTGGGCTGAACATGCTCGGAAGAATGACCACATGGCAGTAGACGGAACGTTCTCTTCAAACGTGAATTTTGGTTTAAAGATCAGCAAATATTTGGAGGTGTTGTTCACCAACACAAGAGTAGATCGTGGAGTAGAACTTCTTCCCACAGACTACATTCCAGCAACGAGGAAGGAGCCTAAACCAGGAAATTTCAGAAATCCTCGCAAGCTGACAGGAAAATCGAATGTGGATAAAGATAAACCCCCATCCCCAGAAGAACCAGATACTGCTACCACTTCATTTCAAGTATTACAATTAGCTATTCCGATGTCTGCTGAAGAAATTGCTCTACTGCAGACGAATGCTGAGACAGAACACTGCTTCAAGAATCTCGAGGAGATTGAGAAATTGGGCAACTTACCAGCTGACCAAATCAATGAGATCTTGACTGCAAAGGAGGCCGAACGACCTCCGCTTGTTCTTGGGGCTATGGCTACAGAAATTCCTACAAAGAAGAGATCTAGCATCGCCTCTCCTGCAAAGAAAGCAAAGAAGAAGACAAGGAGAAAGTTGGTTTTACTTTCTGAGAAGGAAGAATTAGAGAAAGCAGAAGCAGAGAAGAAGGCTGCTGAAGCCATTACAAAGGAAGCTGCTGACGTCTCAGCAGGAAAGACGTCTACTGAAGACACAGCAGAGAAAACTGCTGAAATCGATCCAGATTACATTCCTAGGTCATCCAAAAGCCTAGAAGAGCGCGCTCAGGGAGTAAGAAAAACTAAGAGGCAGCGCAAAGCTCAAAGGAGAGAGCTTGAGAAGAAAGAATATCAGAAGTTCATTGCTGAAATGACATTCGAAGGAAGAGACAGAAATTTCGAACGAATCAAGACAGCTGCTGGAGAACACCGAGCAAAGAAGGCTGCTCAACTACTTGAAGGGGCATTCATAGAAGGAAATGCTGCCAAGAAAGGGAAAGCTATCAAAGATGGAAGGATCACCGTCTCAATTCCCTCAGTTGACAGTGAAGGGGTCATCTTATCTACACAAGATGCTATGACATATGAAGAACCTGATAAAGCAATTCATGAAGGCAGATTCATTGAGGTAAAGTCGATTGTGGACTTAGAGAGCAGTTCTGATGAAGAACATCTCGTTCGTAGATCATCCAGCCGACTTCCAGGGAATCCAGATGTAGGACCTTCTGGAATTGACGAAGGGGGAAGTGGTGCTAGAAAAGAATCTGCTGAGCAGATTGAACACATGGAGGGTGGTTCATCTGCTGAGCATGAAGTTTGCCAATCACAGATTGCTGAGCGAGAAATACGATCTCCACAGACTGCTATCGAGGAATCGTCTGCTAGATGTGAGGAAGTAATTCCTGATGAAGGTCCTCACACAGAAATACATCCTGATATCGATCTTGATGAAGAGTCCACAGGCGTATACGATGCAAAATCACTAAGGATAATCTCCTCAGAAGGCGGGGATCCGCTTCGACTGTCATTCTTGAGGAGTAATGCAAATTCTGCATTTGAATTGTTGGGGCAAGAAATTGAAAAATTCATGTTTCTGATGTTTGAGAAGGACATCAAAGAAATCTTTGCTGAAGTATTGGAGGAAGATACCCCTGATGGAAAAATATTGGGAGAAGAGTTCAGACGATGGAAGATGTATGACTACATTTCTCGAGAACTTGGTATGGAGGAAAGAGAGATAATGATGGCTTGGAAAGGGTTGAATTTCTGGAAGCATGAGGAATTATGGGCAAACGAATGGATGGATCAATCTCCTTGCACCAAGCAATACTCTGACAAGGCTGCCATTGAAAGACTCCAGACAATCAAAGCTCACCAAAGATCGTCTTCTCCTCGCTCCTTGCCAATGTCAACATTTGCCCCCGATGGATTATCTGATGGGCACATACAATTCTCAAGGCGTCAAGCCAAAGCTGCTGCTGAATACAAGAAACGCCAAGCAGAACTTGTGAAGTTCGAAGAATCAAAGCTTCAAGCTTGGTTGGCTGCGATTCGAGAGGAAGAAGAACGCAAAGCTCAAAGGTTTGAGATTGTCGCATATCGGAACAAAGAGGAGGAATTGCAAGCCTACTTGTTAGAACTCTCTCTAGCAGAAGCAAAGAAACTCGAGGAAGCTAAAAATGCTGCTGCTGAAGCAGAGTTTCTGAAAGGAATCGAGGAGGCAGTATATCTGCTAGCAACTACTGATCGAAGAGATACTGCTGACACACGGAGCACAGAAGTAGTCATGGAGGAAATCTCCACATCCACTGCTAAAAGTCAAACAGTCATTGTTCCCACTACTTCATCCTTTTTTGCTACTCCGGTTAGCACGCTCCATCTTCAACATATCTAGACTCTGTAGTTCAATTTGTCGTTCAAAGTGCTGTGTCCACTATATCTGAGAGAATGGTGATCGAAGCCACAGACATAAGGAGGGAAATTGCGGTAGTCCAGTCCAATGCTGATACCGTAACGGCCAGGGTGAACTCAGTCGAGTCCGAAGTTTCCTCTGTCAAGGACTCTGTGCAAGAAGTAAAGACAGACGTAGCAGAGCATAAGCAGCAGGTGGACAACAAGGTGAATTCCTTTTCCTCCAGATTTTTGGATGCAATCAAAGAAGGGGAAGCAAGGTGATCGCTGCTATTTCTAACAGATTAATTATAATAACAGCGGCAAATAAATTTGTAAACCCTAAGGTTATCGATCCAGGGGAATTGTGTGGGGAAACTATCCTATATACTAGCTATGATCCTAAGATTCATTGTTTGAGAGATCCAAAATCAGGGTTTTATAAAAGTAAAGAAAACAATGCACAAAATTAAAGTAGTTTTGAAAGCAAATTAAAGGAGCACAGATTCTAGGGAAGAACTCTTATTATGGATAACATGTAGGAGCCAATTAATTTAACAGGTGGAATACTGCAACAATGCTATATTTCCTTGTTTGGCAAATATAACCTAGATTACTAACTAGTGACTATCTCCGCTCGGTCTCAAAGTACACCAAATTAGTCAATCTGATAAGCAAATCAGTTCAATTCCTACATCTAGTACATCTGTTTGGATAGTGTAGATCGTATCATGTATTCCTATTCCCACTATTAATATTCACCTCTCGGTCCTTCTATCAATAGCTAGACATCTAAATTAATCGTCACCTCTCGGTCCTTGAATTAATCTAGAATTATGAAATAAACACAGGAATCATGAACCTAATTAATTAATCCTAACATGCATCCATAATAATATCAACCCCTAGAACCCGCTAGGGTTTCTAGCCACTCATCGCAGATAGAAATCCAAAAGAAAACATATTAAATTGCATAAACATAAAGAACTTACAAGAAAATAAAAGGGTTTCGTGTTTCCCCAAGTCTTCAAACTCTAAAAACTGAATACTATGATGATTGGTATGATCAGGAATGCTCAAAAATCGAGTTTAGTAGGCTATTTATAGTGGTGGATGTGTATCCTATCAAATCTAGGGCTAAAGATATGAATAAATCCGAATTTCCTCGAATTTCCGCTCCAGAAAACATCTCGCGTCGATCAAGGCTAATCACCATCGATCGACGAGCCTTCTTGGTCGCCGTCGATCGATGCCACTTGGCGTCTGTCGACGCGGCTTCTCGCCCCTTCTGCGCGGTCTCACGGTTTTGGCCATAACTTTCTCTCCCGAACTCCGATTGACCCGATTCCAGTTGCGTTGGAGAGCTAACTCAAAGCATCATCCATTGCCATGTGCCAATAGCTCGAATTCCTCTTGTGGACGAAATCTTCACTGCTACTCTTACACGTCACTGCTTCCGGAACGAATTTCTCGTGAATTTAGGCCTAAAACCCTACAAAAACACCAAAACGCGCATAATACCACCTAATATAGACTCATGCACATAATATATATATAAACTCAATAAAACTACATAAAATAGTAGAAAATAATATAGATAAGCGAGTAAAATAATGAGCTTATCAAACCCCCCAAACTTGAACGTTTGATTGTCCTCAATCAATAGGCAAGAAAGAAATCAAAAGATCATGCGATTAAAGTGCAATACCTCACAAGATCCATCACAGTCAAGAATCAAAAATTCACTACACACAAGCAATTTGAAAGAGACAGAAAATTCATCAACATTGGAAGAACTCACGGGAAGTGTATCGCTCAACTCTCAAGTGTTTAAGGAATAGATGAAAGCACTCAACAACATGTATGAAGAAATTTCTACCATAGGCTTGCAAATTTTCTAATATCTCCACTGCTAGAATGTGCACACAAGTCTAGAATCAAAAAGGACTTTCATAAGGTTGTAATGTAGGCTTTTGTGAGGGGTAGGAAAATATGGCCAAGTGACTAAAATCAATCAAGTTGTATTTCCTCAATCAATCCAAACCACCATCTAAGTTCATTCACCCTTCTCCTCAAATATATCAACAAATACACAACCTCCTTTTTTTTTTTTCTAGCTCATTTTGAATCTCTAATGCTCTTTACATAATTTTGTATTCTTTTCTTTTCAGAGAGCTTATGAGAATTCTAATTATTTCTTTGAGCTTCTTTTTCACACATCTTTTCACCACTAATTTATATTTTCTTATCTCCATATCACAATCATTCCACCCATATACCACAACTCAAGACATGAGCGAAACCAATACTTATTCTTAATCTCATAGACAAGGAAAGAAAAATTTTGTATAGGCTCTAAAGTGGCTAACTAGGGAAAATTTAATGTGAAGGGAAAGTGTTTAGGGAATTGGGCTATCAAAGATGGCCTAAGATCATTTTCTAAACTCGTGCACACTATGCAGCCTCAACACAGAAAATAGGCAAGTTCTAGAGAAATAAAAACACACATGTGAATCTCACATCAAACGAATAAAGGCTCAAATTTCTCACACAAGGATTCAAAATTTTCTTCCGCAGTCAATTTCAAATCAGCTCAATCAGCATGCAAGCATAAGTATCAAATCAATCCTATCATGCGGTATTCTACATTCATAGGCATCTAACCACAATCACAATCAATTCAACTCAACCCTCAATCAATTCTAATCTCACAATCTCATTCGGGTTATTTCAAAACTCAAAAATTTTCCCCACAAAATAGAATAAACTTAAAAATTAAAGCAAAATTTAAATACGGAAAGCAGAATAAATAAAAGATAGAATGTTCCATCTCTTGTCCACATCCCCCCAAACTTATTTCCAACTCGAAGAGTGGAATAAGTTTGAAAATCAGACAAAAGAGGGAACGATACCTGGTAGTTGATCTCAGACATCAACTTTTTATCCCCCGGAGTCTTCAGATATTGCACGGCGTGAATTGTTGCAGCTGGCACTTCTCGTCGATCGACTTGAAGCCTTCTTGTGACCCTTGCTGTGGATCGAAGAGTATCACGCTGGGCTGCTCGGCATCGATCGACGCCAGGCTACGTCGATCGACGTCGAGCCGATCTCCCAGTTTTTTTTATTTTTTTTTAATTTTTTTTTTCAATACTGCAAAAATGACTGTTAGCAGAGAAATAAAAGCAAAAATTCGAAATAAAATAAAAAAAACGAAAATTGAAAAGAAAATACGGAAAATCTTGGGTTACCTCCCAACAAGTGCTTGATTTAACGTCGCAGCTCGACGATACCTCAAATCACTGCCAAGGAGGTCGGGTCCAGACTCGCCGACCTTTGGCATCCACCATGTAGACTTTCCGGTCTTTGATAATAGTGGTGAGCTCAGAAAAAGGTGGCGCAGTTGACACTGCTACCCTATCGTTTCCTTGCTCCCACTCAATGGCATCTGCTTCATCTTCTTCGGACTCATCCTCTTCTTCAGTAGTGGAGATTCGATTGCACTCCGCCTTCTTCTTGTTCTTGTCGATCACAAAGGTGATCCTCTCGTCATTCGCTCGGAGTGTGATCTCGCCGCTTCGACAGTCAATGAGAGCAGCGCTAGTGTCGAGAAACTCACTCCCCAAGATCATGGGCATATTCTCGTCCTCCTTCATCTCGTGCACCACAAAATCTGCAGGAAAAATGAGATGGCCTACACGAATGAGCACATCCTCTAGTATACCTTTCGGGCGGGACACAGACCGGTCCGCCATCTGCAGGGTGATTGTCGTGGGCCTCATCTCTCCAATGTTGAGACGTTTGTAGATGGAGTACGACATCAGGTTGATACTGGCCCCAGTATCGCAAAGTACTCTCTCGAACGTGTGTCCCCCAATCTCAACCGGAATAGAGAAGCATCCAGGATCGCTTCTCTTGATGGGCACCTGCTTTTGAAGTAGCAGGCTGCACTGCTCGTGGATCTTCACCATCTCGTTCTCCACGAACTGCTTCTTTCCCTTCATCAGTTTCCGGAGGTACTTCATGTACCCCGGGATTTCCTTCAGTGCTTCGATCAGCGGGATGTTGATGCTGACCTTCTTCAGATTCTCCACAAATCTGGAGAACTTCTCGTCCTCTTTCTGCTTCGCGAACCGCTGTGGGAAAGGCAAAGGAGGGAGCTGATCTTCAGACTGCTTCGACTTCGTTCCTCGAGCAGACTTTGACGTCGATCGACGTAGGGTAGTGTCGATCGACGGGCCTCTGTCTTCTGCGTCGATCAACGAGGCAGGTCCATCGATCGACGTGGATTCGTCTCCCGCACAGTTTTGCTCCTTTTCGCCTCCAGAATCGTCCGTAGCCATCTCAGGACCCTTGTAGCTCGTCCCAGACCTCAGAGTAATGGCTTTGACTGGCTTTTCCTTTGCGGGGTTCACCTCTATCATACTTGGCAACTGTCTAGGCTTGTGTTGATTTCCGAGTGTGGTGGCAATCTGGCTCAATTGAGTGTCCATCATCTGAAGATGTTTCGTCATCAGCTGCATGTGGTTGGACATTCCCTTCACCTCGGTTTCTACTTTCCCAAACCGGTTATCGAAGCTCTTGATGAATTTCTCGAGCGTCTCCTCTAGCACGGATTTCTTCCTTTCCACGATCTCTCCTCCAGTGCCTGCATCAAAACCAGGCGGAGGGTGTTCTGCAGCAGAAGGGTTAGCATAGGAAAAACCAGGGTGAGATCGCCCATGGTTGTACTGATACCCTTGATTGCCTCGGTAGTTATTATGATAACCACCGCCAACGTAGTTCACCTCCGTACCGGCAGTTCCAGACGAACTGCTTGCACCCCTGTTGATGTAGTCAGCCTCTACGGGTACTATGGCCATGCTTGGCTCTGCAACAGCTGCAACTTGTGATGTGCCCAATTTTTCAATCTCCTCCCGGAGCTTTTTCACCTTAGCGACCACGTCGATTTCTGGCTTTGTCTCGACTGCTTTGACTGGTAGCTGCCTATCAGTTGGCCATTGGTGGCTATTCAGCGCCATATCAGCCAGCAACCTCATACTCTCTGCACCGCTCTTCTTCATCAGTATTCCTCCGGCAGATGCATCAACCAGCTCCTTCATGTGAGGGTTCAGTCCCTCATAAAAGTGACACACTTGCATCTCCAGATCGATGCCATGTCCAGGACAGAGTCGTAGAAGCTCTTTGTATCTCTTCCAGGCCTCGTAAAGTGACTCGTCATACATCTGCTTGAACGTAGTAATGGCAGCTTTCCTCTTCAGCAGCAGGCTCGGTGGGAAGTAGTTGGTAAGGAACTCTGCTCGAAGCTCCTCCCATGTCCCGATTTGACTCTTATCCTATCCAGCAAACCAAGACCGTGCTTCGTCTCTGAGTGAGAACGAGAACAGTCTCATCCTGATCACATCTTGGGTTACTCCGTTCTGCTTCACAGTGTTACACACCTCAATGAATTGGTTGAGGTGGGTATATGGATCTTCTATAGCTCTCCCCCCAAACTGGTTTTGCTGCACCATCTGAATAAGGCTTGTGCGTAGCTCAAAGTTGTTGGCATCAATGCCAACTCTGAATCTAGCCTCCGCTTGCTGTGGAAGAAATCGATCCAAGATGGACCTTTGCGGAACCACAATCTGCCTATTGTTCAACTCTGCCAGTCTTGCAGCTTGCTCTGCCTGAGCAGCCTGGGCTGCTTGAAGTTGTACTCTCAGCTGCTGCACTTCATTCACAAATTGCCTCTGCTCCTCGGGAGTCATATTTTGCAGAGGTGCTTCAGGATTTTCAGCCATCTCTTGTTGTTTGTCTTTTCCTTTCTTTTTGATTTTCCTGCAGGTTGCTTCAATTTCAGGGACAAAGGCCTCGAGTGTTTTTCCTTTGGCTCGCGTGTTCATGCACCTGCACAGGAAATAGGTAAATATCAATTCAGCGTCGATCGAAGTGGATTCACGTCGATCAACATAAAAGAGTGGTCGGCATCGATCGACGAAAGGTATTCGTCGATCGACGCAACAAAAATGATCCACATCGATCGACGCTAGATGGCGTCGATCAACGCGGGACACAGACTCGAAAACTCACACACGCACACGTACAGAAAATTTAAAACTCAATCCAGCAAATCCTAGAACGAACTAGTAACAAGATAAAATCTAGCAACTCCCCGGCAACGGTGCCAATTTTGATCGCTGCTATTTCTAACAGATTAATTATAATAACAGCGGCAAATAAATTTGTAAACCCTAAGGTTATCGATACAGGGGAATTGTGTGGGGAAACTATCCTATATACTAGCTATGATCCTAAGATTCATTTTTTGAGAGATCCAAAATCAGGGTTTTATAAAAGTAAAGAAAACAATGCAGAAAACTAAAGTAGTTTTGAAAGCAAATTAAAGGAGCACAAATTCTAGGGAAGAACTCTTATTATGGATAACATGTAGGAGCCAATTAATTTAACAGGTGGTATACTGCAACAATGCTATATTTCCTTG
>JAPKLW010007962.1:0-14107 GCA_026898455.1 Plectranthus barbatus | reverse complement strand
TGAAATCCGAACTCACCAGTTGCTCCCCCTGGTCCACTCCATCTCCAATCTCCATCTCCAAAATATGGCTGATCCGCAGCCCAAAGGATACGGAGTGAGTGAACGTCCCATCAATTGGAATGTTGATGTTGCGATCAACATTCTCCAGCAGTCTCCCGAAAAAGAACTCGGCCCAGTTCCCTTCCACGCCATCCACCAGCGCGCACATCACGGAGAATTTGCGCAGGCTCAACTCAGCATATGAGCCAACTTCGCACTGCAGCATCCTGACGACGATGTCGCACACCATCTGCCACCAGTCGTCCATCTCCGACTTCCGCATTCCAGTGCGAAAACTTGTCACCCCCTCCCTCTTCCACTGAGTCCACCGCTTCCTGAACTCCTCTACATCGTTGTGGAAGTAGGTGGCTATCTCTATTCCCTCGTTCCTCAATCCGAACAGGTTGGCGAGGTATTCGGCGCTGACAGTGATCAGATGGCCGAAGACGGAAGTGGTGAAAGACTTCCTCCCGTCAGCAATCACGGCCCGTGCATAGAACTCCGCCACCATATGCGGATGGAAGGTCTCGGGCCTTGCCGTCAGATATTGTCGAAGGCCTTCCCGGTCGATCATTTCGATCAACTCCGCTCCATAATTCTTGCGCGCCAGCTTCTCGTTCAGAATTTTTTCTTTCTGAACTTGCGCCGCCCTGATTTGCGCGTTCGAGAGTTGAGCCCTGGTCGCTGGTTTGTTCAACTGAACCAGGCGGGCGAATGGAAGAGTGTAGTCTACATCGTCCATCTGTGTGATGCCAGTGTAAGTCGGCATGTGGGCTTCTGCGACAGGTAAGTCTGGTGAACCAGACGAAGAAGATGTAGATGGAGATGGAGGGTTATCATCTGGTTGTCGGGAAGATGAAGCCATAATTTCAGAAGAAATCTTAAGGAAAGCTTGAGAGAGTAGGGTTTCTGAAATTGAATGATCGTAAAAGGTTTTTCCGTCGAAAAGGCATCGGGTATTTATACCCAAGTCCATGCAGGATCAGACGATCAAGATTGACGCTCAGCAAGCGGGGATCGACGGTCATCAGCAAGCCCGGTTTCCTGTGCGACGTGCGCGGTCGTGCTGACGTGGGCTACGTCGTGTAGCTGACGTGGCGCTCAGCGATTGGTGGCAACCAAACGTCGGACTGCGCAGACGCTGTGCGCATTAAATGTGGCATTAAATTCTGAGAGCTGTACACGCTACTTGGATTTGAACAATCCCGCCTTTTCTGAGACAGCTGGCAAGACTGGTCATCAGTAGCATATACCAGTTGCATACTTCCCCCTAACTGGTTGGCCTCTTCATCAGTTAGCAACTGATACCACTTGCTGATAGTACTTGCTGCTGGCAGACTTCCATCAGTTATCAGCTGGCAACAGGAAAGATGGAAATTGAGCGCTTGGACTCAATTTTATTCCGCATAATCTTCTCTTCTCTAGGAATTGGGAGCTGGAACCCAATTTCGCTTCAACTGATGGCCTATGCTGGCAAGATTCCGCCAGTAGACACCACTTGATAGATAGAGATACCACTTAAATGAAAACAACTAAGAGCTTGGACTTAGTCGTAATCAGCGTCCTCTACAGGATCAAGAACAGAATGAGAGCTGGGACTCATTCTTCCTCATCATTTGGGCTCACATCAATCTCCATAAGACCGAGTTTGATGCACAACTCCTTAAATCTTGCTTCTGGCAGTGGCTTGGTGAAGATGTCAGCCAGTTGATCTTCAGTTCTGATATAGTCCACGCTGACATCCTTCTTCTCGACATGATCACGAATGAAGTGATGTCGAATATCTATGTGCTTGGTTCTGGAGTGATGAACCGTATTCTTCGTGATGCACATAGCACTGTTGTTGTCGCAATAGATTGGAACACAGCCAGTGTCCACTTCATAATCCTCCAGTTGTTGCTTGATCCAAATTATTTGAGCACAGCAACTGGCAGCGGCAACATATTCAGCCTCAGTGGTAGATGTAGCAACTGAGTGCTGCTTCTTGCTAAACCAACTGATTAGCTTGTGTCCTAGAAACTGACACGTACCACTGGTACTCTTTCGGTCAATACGGCATCCAGCGAAGTCTGAATCTGAATATCCAATGAGTGTAAGCTCATCATTCTTGGGGTACCATATTCCGAGAGATTCAGTCCCCTTCAGATATTTCACTATCCTCTTGGCAGCTTCCATGTGTGACCTTTTCGGATTGGCTTGAAATCTGGCACACACTCCGACTGAATAAGAAATGTCGGGTCTGCTGCCTGTGAGATAGAGAAGTGATCCAATGATTCCTCGGTAAATGGTAGGATCAACTGATTCACCTTGCTCATCAAGAAATATTTGACAGCTGGTGCTCATAGGTATTCTGAGGGACTTAGTTTTCTCTGGGCAATATTTCTGGATTAAGTCCTTCGTATACTTCCGCTGGCTGATAAAAATTCCATCAGCTGACTGCTGGACCTGGAGTCCTAGGAAGTATGTTAACTTGCCCATCATACTCATCTGAAATGATGTCTGCATCAGTTGAGAAAACTTCTCGCAGAGAGTTATATTCCTTGATCCGAATATGATGTCATCTACATAGATCTGCACCATTAGCATGTCACCACCATCTTTGAGAAGAAAGAGAGTCCTATCAATCTTTCCTTTCCGAAATCCATTGCTGGTGAGGAATTGTGACAGCGTTTCGTACCAAGCCCTGGGCGCCTGTTTCAATCCATACAGGGCCTTTCTCAGCTTGTACACCTTGGTGCCAACTTCAAAGCCTGGAGGTTGCTCGACATATACCTCCTCTTTTAGCTCGCCATTCAGGAAGGCGCTCTTCACATCCATCTGGAACACTGTGAAGCCGTGATACGCTGCATAAGCAAGGAACAGCCGTATCGCCTCCATTCTGGCAACTGGTGCGAAGGTCTCATCGAAATCGATCCCTTCACACTGCCTGTAACCTTTGGCGACTAATCGAGCCTTGTTTCTGACCACGGTGCCATTCTCATCTCGCTTGTTCTTGAAAACCCACTTGGTGCCAATCACTGACTGATGTGATGGTCTCTCCACCAAGTCCCAAACGTTATTGCGAGTGAATTCAGCAAGCTCCTCTTGCATGGCATTGATCCAATCGGCAGATTCGAGCGCCACTCCTATGGAAGTGGGTTCCATTTGAGAGATAAAACAACTCAGGAGCGCACTGCCGTGTCGAGTCTGGACAGAACCTTCCGGATCACCGAGAATAGCATCAGTTGGGTGATCCCTCAGCCATTTGGGAGGACCAGCGGCTGCTGGTGCCGGCTGTGAAACAGGTTCATCTGTCCTGGCGACTGGTGCTTCCACATTTCCACCAGTCGGAGCTGGAAGAATAACTGGCGGTTGAACATCACCAGTTGGAACTGGAACTTCAACAGCTGGTTGATTTTCACCAGTTGGAACTTCTTCATCAGCTTCTCCGTCTGACTGGCTTCCTGAACCTTCACCAACGTTGTCAGCATCAGCTGGAACATCCACTCCAGCTGGTCCATCGTTGTCTTCTGGCTCAAAGATTCCAGTCGGAATTCCCCCTTGATTTTTGCTAGATCCACTCAGGGAGATTGAGTGTAAGGTCTCAGCAAGGTCATTTGCATCACCGACCCTCTCAGGATGCTGATGGGCACCTGAGGGAACTGGTTGTGAAGATGATCCAGTCATAGGTCTAGTCGAACCAGTTGGTTGAGCATCGGAAGAATTCCTGCCCAACTGGTTGCTGACATCCTCGACCTCAGGAACATCTTCAGCCAGTTGGCGTAAGGTCCTGCGCACTAAAGTAGCTTCATCAAAAACAACATTGCATGTTATTTCCACAAGCTGGGTAGTCTTGTTAAATACTCTATAGCCCTTGTGAGAGGGATGTCCATATCCGACAAACATACCCTCATCAGCCTTAGGCGAGAAAGCATTTAACTTCGACTTCCCATTATTATGGATATAACATGGTGAACCGAATGCACGAAGATGAGCTATAGAAGGCTTACGACCAAAGTACACTTCGTAGGGAGTTTTCTGGAGTCTGTCGTTGATCCCGCTTCTATTCTGAGTGTAGCAGGCAGTCACCAACGCTTCTCCCCAGAAACTCTGTCCCAAGCCGGACTCAGCCAGCATGGACCGGACTGCTTCTTTCAGCGTCCTGTTCCTACGTTCTGCCAGTCCATTCTGCTGCGGTTGCCTTGGTGTAGATCTCTCATGTTTGATCCCGGCCTCCGCGCAAAAATCCATCAGCGGACCGTTGCAGAATTCAGTCCCATTGTCCGAACGAATTCGCTTCACTACTGCTTCGCGTTGCTTCTGCGCTTGGATGATCAACTCAGGAAGAATCACCTTCACCTCATCCTTGGTTCTAAGCAACTTGACCCATGTATAGCGCGAGTAGTCATCAACTACTACCAGCGAATATCGCCTTCCTCCAATGGTTTGCGGCGTTACTGGTCCAAACAGTCCATATGTAACAGCTCGAGTACCTGACTGGTACTGGGGCGAACAGGTGACTGGCTCTTGAAGGACTTCTTGGTTTGCTTGCCTTACTGGCATGCCTTGCAAATTCCTTCCTTCTTGAACCCGCCCTTGGGAAGACCATCTACAAGATCATGCTTGGTTAGGTAATTAATAGTTTTGAAATTCAAATGACTTAACCTTTTGTGCCACAGCCAGTTAGTTTCCATGGAACTGGTGGCTACAAAGCATGTATCAGTCTTCCCGCTTTGCCAGTCAACGACATAAAGGCCTCCTTTCCTGACACCTCTCAGCTTGGTCTCACCAGAATCTTCATTCTTGATCTGGCACCCAGACTTGTCAAACACAATGGTATAACCATTGTCGCACAGCTGACTGATGCTCAGGAGGTTGTGCTTCAGATTGGTGACAAGGGATACATTCACAATTCTGACATCATCCTTCTCGATGCAGCCCTTGCTAATAACTCTGCCCTTGGAGTTATCACCAAAAATGACTGGAGGTCCTCTGACCTTGGTGAGCTCAGAAAATAGGAACTCCTCACCAGTCATATGAGCGGAGCAACCACTATCAATGATCCACTCGCTCGACCTCTGAAGCTGACTTGCATGACCTAGTTCCTGCAAGAAAAATAGAATCATTTAGGTCCCCGATCATCGGCGGGTCCTGCAGGGTTAGATCTCTGGATCATTCCTTTCGGAATCCAGACTTGTGTGATCTTCAGCTTGGTGTTACCCTTGCTGACATCACCTGTGGCCTTTCCCTTCCTTCTAAAATAATGCATGGTTTTGGAAGGTGTGGCTGTGTGTGCAGATCCTCTGGAGGTATTCTTCCTCCAAGAGTGTCGGAAATTTCTTTCCGACTGATCGTGTTGCCTTGGTGGTCTCTGAACTTGAGGACCACGATGATTAGCCTTCCCAGCCCTTGAGAAAAGGTTTTGATTGGGCTCAGGCCTCCGATAGGTATTCCTCCTATCGGGAAATGTCCTTCTCTCAGTGTTCCGCTGAGATTTGGATCCCTTGTAAGTATGCTGGCAACTGGCATACTTGTAAGGTTGTGCGTGGAATCTCTGAACAGCTGGTGCTGGCTGTCGGATTCCACTGGCAGCTGACGCTGACTTCCTAGCCTTAGAATATTTCGGCTTAGTCTGCGTCCTGGGGTGAACTGGCGTCCTGTCAGCAGAGGACCTTGCCAGTTGAGGTTCTTGTCGTGATGACTCACCTCTATATCTGGGCTTACGGTTCCTATGCTGATTAGCCATTCGGGACTGACTGGTATTACCAGCTGGTGCTGATGCATTTACCAGTTTGCCCTTACCCTTATGAGTACTGATTTGTTCGGGTTGATTTATGCTCAAATCTTTTGTAAATCCCAACCCGGACTTATCAGAAGGCTTTCTCCAATGACTTAGAGCTGCTTCTAAGTCTTTTGAGCCTTTATTTAGAAAATTGATTCGATTTTCTTGCTCCAGAACGAGATTGTGAAAATTATCTCACTCAGTTTTTGTAATTTGAAAGTCTTGGAGCAGCTCAAAATGAGTCTTTTTCAAACTTGCTAGCTCTTCGCTGATGGACCTCGATTTTTCAATCTCACTGGTCAAAACAGTAATTTGACCTTTCAGCGAAGCATTTTCACCAGCCAAAACATTTTTTATTTCATAAAATTTTAAAAATTCATGCTGAAGAACATCTAAAGTGACGTCTTCTGAGTCGGAGCAATGCGACTCAGAATCGTCTATGATTTGTACTGGCATGATATGCAATTGAGGAACTGATTGTACCTCATTGTCAGCAGCAAGTGCCAGTTGTTCCTCATCTTCAGCATCTTCTTCAGCTGGCTCTTCTCCGAGAGCTGCCATAAATGCCAGGAGAGCTTCCTCTTCCGACTCTCCATCTGACTCATACTCCCCATCATCATGGTCGGGTATGTCAGGCACCTCAGTCCTTGTCAGCATGGCTTTGGCAACAGCCTTGGAAGCACGCTCTTCAAAGAGCTTCTTTAGCCTTTCCCTCTCAGTTTTGTCCACCTGTGGACATTCAAACTTTAAGTGATCAGGGGATTGGCACTGAAAACAGGCACGAGGAGCTCTCTTGACAAATTTTCCGTCAGATGAGCTAGAAGAAACTCCCTGTCTTGACTTGGCTTTTTCCAGAAGGATAGCCAGTCTTTTCATCTGATGCTCTAGTTCAACGATAGAGCTCTCGCCGCCTTTGGAATGAGATCCTGATGCGGACTGGATCTCCTTCGGCTGGTTGTGCTGTGCAGCGGGTCTCTCAGCATGGAAGGGCTTCTTGTGCTTCCAATTGAAGTCCTTTTTGACGAAGTACGCCTCGTCCTGAGCTTTAACGCTGGGGGATCCAACATTCCTGATGGCCTCGTTCTTATTCACCATCTGGATGTCCCACTCGTGTGCTTGCAACTGAGCAAACAACTCCTTGGGAGTCATCTTGGACAGGTCCTTTTCCTTCAGAGCTGTCGTCTTCACGAACCAATCTTCTTTAGGCATCTTGGACAGGATCTTCGAGTTAAGATCAGCATTGTCGTACTCTCTGCCCAGAGACTTCAGCTCGCTGACAATGGCGTTGAATCTCGCCTCCATCTCCTTGATGGTTTCTCCAGTCAGCATCTGGAAGGACTCATATTTGTCCACTGCAACCTGCAATTTGTTGCGTTTCATTTGGTCAGTTTCTTGACATAAACTATCAAGATAATCCCATACTCCCTTGGCATTATCAAACTGGAGGGCTTCCTCCATCAGCGACTCTGGAAGAGAAGCCAGGATTAACTCGTGAGCAATGGAATCCAACTGATTCCGCTTCCTATCCTCAGAAGTCCATTCGTCTTGGGGCTTTGGGATCACAGCTGCTGGACGATCTCCTAGCTGGTGCTGAATCTTGGTTATCTCAATCGGCCCTGTCTCCAGCACATCTTTCATCTCTGGATGGATGCTCTTAAGAGAGATGAGCGACCTCTTCCGCCATATATCATACTTCACAGACTTGTAGTCGAGTAGCTTCGGATTATTCATCTTGAGATACCTGAGCTAAACAGACAAACGAACAAAAAGAGAGAGCGCAAGGAAACGCGGATCACGGTTAAATGTGTTAGTTCGTTTCTTGCACTCTGCTGGTTACTCAGCTGACTGGGACCTTGTCAGCTGGTAAGTCAACTGGCACTATGAGTACTCAGCTGACTGGCGACTGGCTGATCAGCTGGTAGCTCAAGACTTAGAATGTTTTAAGCCTAGTTTGCACAGTTAACAGTTTTCAGATATACACCAGCACTTGAGTGCTGGGTTTCAAATACAAATTTAAATACTGAAAGCAGATAAAGGCAAAGGATTTTTATAGTGGTTCGATCAACTGATCTACGTCCACTCTCCAGTCGACTCACTGGAAATTCACTAAAAAGCAATCAGGTACAAAGAGTCCTACGATCTATCTCCAGCTGGTAGATGCCCCGTCTACCAGTCCACTGGATCAACCGCTCCCGGTCCTTGTCCTTCTTCAGCTCTCGTCAGATGGATGGAGTGCGAGCACGTCACTTTGATCTCCTCCTCTGACTGGTTGGGTGTTGAGTTCTCCCAAGAACGTAAATCCTCTACGGCAAACTGCCCGTAATAACTCAAGAGCTGGCTGGCTCTAGAGCTGCTATGTTCTTCCTCAGAAAGAGAAAGAACACCAAGCGAGGTCTGTAACTTACAAGCTGGAAGCTTGAAGTCTCGTGTTTGAATAAATCAACACACAGATAGCCTTTAGAGAGGCCTCGAAAGTTGTATGCTTTTACTTGCTTGAGTGTAATAAATTTCAGTCTTTCGGTAGGTGAAGAGTTGGCCAAGAACATTGAATGTTGATGGATCCCAGGTATTTATAGCCGAGGGATCCCATTCAAATATTCTAGCCGTTTGGACACATCCGGAAAAGTCTCTGTCCTCGCATGTCCTTCTGACGGCGGCAGGTAGGAATTTCCGGAAAGCGCCATGCTTGTGTCCGCTTTTTCTGACACAGACCTCTTTGTGTCAGAACGGCTCTATTCGTCAGTACGAGGAATCGGAACTGGTGTCTTGAACTGATAGACTTTAAGGTATCCTCCCTTAAAGTCATACTTTGTCAGTATATTCCTCAGACGAATCTTCCTTTTGTCTCTAAGATGCTGGGAGAGTGAATCTTCAATTCTGCTGGTAACCTCCGACTGGTAGAACATACTGGTGATCTTGTGCTGGCAGTCTCTGCTGGTGACTTTCCTTAGCACAATCAAGGTCTACCAATTTGTCTGGATGTTAACTCTTGGAATCTCCCATGACTGGTGGCTTCACCGCTGGTGAATAGTGTCAGCCAGAACACATATTCAGCTGGTAGGATTTGTCAGCCTCCTGCTGGTGAAATCCTTCCCAACTGGTGAACAGTAGCCAGTCATTAGCTCTTGACTCCACGCTGATGAACAGTGTCAGCATGGGTCTGTCAGTCGTCTGCTGGTGAAATCCTTCACCAGGTAAGAGATTCTCATGCTGATGAACAGTGTCAGCATGAGTCTTGATCAGCTACGACTTACAACTCAAAAGACCTAAACAGGACTTTACATTGAGACTAGAGCTATTCTAGAGACAAACTGACGCTGGTAGGACTTAGGATTTGATCCACCAAAACACTTAAGCACCAAATCAAAGATCTAAGCTATCAACTGGGGAAGGGAAACTTTGATAATTTTCCCAACAATTTCCCCCTTTTTGGTGCGATCAAAGCCTAACCAGCGAGCACTCAGCTGATGAGGAAAGTTACAGAATATTTCTGGGTTTTACAAGTAAACCTATCAGATCTAAACCCATGAAACCACTTCCTCACATCAGCTCTAACCTAAGGATCTTCCCCCTCAAACTGGGAGAGATATTGCTCGATTAAATTATGAAGTAAGAATCTGAGCCAGGTTAGAATTAAAAAAATACCAAATGGAGTGCTGGTGCTGATTACACAAAATGTGTAAGTTCAGCTGGTAAGTAAAAATCAGTAGACATTGGTTGGACAATGAGAAGTTGTCATCAACCCGTCAGTAATCAATCCATTAATGATGTGAAATTACAAATACAGGAAGGACAACTGACTAGTCTAGACTGATACAAAATTACTTACACACAAAAAAAATAATTGAAGAGCACAGGACCTATGGCTGAGAAGAAGATCCAGGAGATTGATTTCGATTAGCTAGGTTCCTCAAGATCTCAGTAAGAGCCGCCATGTCTTGTCTGCTCTTCTCCCTTTCCTCAGCAGCTATCCTCCTCTCCTCTTCAGCAAGACGGAACCTCTCAGCCTCGGCACGTGCTCGCGCATCTTCCCCCTCTTGGATCCGCACCAAAAAGGAGTTCACCCCAGAGGTGAAGGTCTCCATTTGTTGCGCCATCTCTGCTCGGTAGGAGGAAAAGCGCTGGTCCATCCTGGCATCAATGAGATCAAGCAGTTGCGCAGGCGGATGGACCTCGGAGAGAGGCTGTGCTGAAACTGCAAGGGAAGAGGAAGGCACATCAGTTGCGGAAGGAGCCGCTGCTGGTTCAGATGTAGCTGATATCTCCATCGGGGCTGGCTCCTCCGCTGGCACTGCAGCAACTGCTGGTGCCTCAACTTGTACTTCCTCAGCTGGCTCCTCAGCTGATTCCACCACTGGCACTGTGGCTGGAGCTGGCTGGACTTGTTCAGTGAATTCCACCACTTGCCAGTCCATAGAATCAGGGACGAGATCGCCCGAGACAATAGGAACATGAGGGACGGCAAGGGTCAGCCACAAGCCACGAGAAGGATCCTCCTCCACAATATGGTCTACCAGCAAGGCGCAGGCAGCCATGTCGAACAGGATAGCATGATAGGGAGGGATCCTTGGGAGGGTAACCAGCACTCTGAAGCGTCGGAGCGCATATGTCAGCTGGTACCCCCGACTGCTGACTCGGAACTGGAGAAAAGGTAACTTGACCTTTTGCCGTGGCGGGAGGCCGGAGCTTCCAGTCAGCTGCCTATACTCTGCAATCTTCAGCAAGCGGCGCTGGATCCTCCTTGTGGACAGTTGCTGGAGGCATTCAGGATCGGTGCCCATGAAAGCATTGGCCCACTCCTCCTCCGCTCTCCAGTAGCCAAGGCCCAGCTTGGCATAGAGAACCGCCCGCTTCTCCACAGTCAGCAGGCGCTGGCATCTGTCAAAAATTCTCCATCTCCAGAACTCCAGACATAGTTCCGGATCCACCCTCCAGAGCCTTCGGTAGCTGGATATTATCTCGTCATTGACGGCATTTTCCACCTCCACCGAGATGTTCTCAGCATACTCATAGAGAGTGGAGTTGTAATATTCCACTGGCTGCAGAGGCAGGCACCAGTCAGTGATTCTGGAGGCATATACCGACTGGTGGGGGAGTCCGCTGAAAGGTATGATGTTGAATGCAGATGGCTCTGGCACTCTTGAATTATGAAATGTCATCGCCCCGCGCTGCTCCCACCGGTGCACTCCTGTCACTCGTGCCTGGAAAGTATCCTCATCAACCAGTTGATGCTCTTGGATGCAGAGCATATAAGGGCGCCTTTCAGTTCGAGCACGCCTAACTGGTGATGTTGAGGATGCTGCTGGTCGCCCAGAAGTTGATGTCGAGGCATCTGAGGATCGGGGGCGACTGGCAGAAACTTGAGCCTTATCTTCAAAGTCTGGGAACAGATCCCTTGGCTCCATCCTCTGCACCATTGAGTGATGAACCACCTCCGTAGCTGGCTCCTGCTCTGGCTTCTCAGCCCTTGGTTCCTCTTCATCCTCGGATTCAGAACTAACATCCGAGAAGCTCGCCAGTTGTACCGGGGTGGTCGCCCGCTCTTCTTCTCCTCCACTGGCACCCCCTTGCGCGGCCAGTGGGACGTCGTCACCTCCACCACCCCCTTGCACGGGTGGAGGGACATCAGCGGTTTCCTCCTCCGGCTGGTACTCATCCACAAGGGATAGTACATCCTTGTCAGCGCCCATCACCAGCAGGCGTTCAAAAGTTTCTTCAGATAAGATTTCGCCTGGAGCTGGTGCTGGTGGCCTTGCACTTGTGGATTCGAACGCCTTTCCTTTGCCCCTGGTCGCCAGCCTCAGTTGCTCCTTTAATTCCTGCTGGCGCCTGGCCTCAGTCTCAGCCTTGATCTGAGCAAAGCGCTCATCCCTGGCCGCTAGCTCCGCCTCTCTCTTCTGCTTCGCCAGCAGAGCCCGGAGCCTTGACTTGGCCTGCTTCTTCCTCACCAAGGAAGCACTCCTTGCCATCTTGGCGTGCTTCTCAGCCTTCTGCGCCTTGGTCATGACTCGCTTGCGCTTGCGAGTCATCTTCTCCAGCGTCTCCTCCTCAGTCAGGCCCAGAACGGACTTCTTGACTGGGATGGAGATCTTCCCAGACTCGGGGTGATATGCCACAGCTGATGGTGGCTGCTGGTGCTGGGAAGTCTTGGGCTTCTTGCGGGTAGGCTTCTTGGTGACTGGTACAAGTTGTACGTCTCGTGGGTGAATACCAGTCGCCTCAGCCACCGCGCCTTCCATGGTCTCGAAGAGAGACTCCGTCTCCATCTTCCTCTTCAGCGCTGCCCTTGCCTCAGCTGTCAGCGGGAGAGCCACAGCTGGCACTTGCTCTCCCAGGTCTTCTGAGTCCTCCTCAGAAACAACCTCAGCTGGGTCGACTGCTGTCTTTCCCTTCAGCCTCCGCGGCTTATGGTAGTCAGGGCGGGGCAGCTTTGCCTGCTCCTTGGTGGGCGGACTGAAATCCGAACTCACCAGTTGCTCCCCCTGGTCCACTCCATCTCCAATCTCCATCTCCAAAATATGGCTGATCCGCAGCCCAAAGGATACGGAGTGAGTGAACGTCCCATCAATTGGAATGTTGATGTTGCGATCAACATTCTCCAGCAGTCTCCCGAAAAAGAACTCGGCCCAGTTCCCTTCCACGCCATCCACCAGCGCGCACATCACGGAGAATTTGCGCAGGCTCAACTCAGCATATGAGCCAACTTCGCACTGCAGCATCCTGACGACGATGTCGCACACCATCTGCCACCAGTCGTCCATCTCCGACTTCCGCATTCCAGTGCGAAAACTTGTCACCCCCTCCCTCTTCCACTGAGTCCACCGCTTCCTGAACTCCTCTACATCGTTGTGGAAGTAGGTGGCTATCTCTATTCCCTCGTTCCTCAATCCGAACAGGTTGGCGAGGTATTCGGCGCTGACAGTGATCAGATGGCCGAAGACGGAAGTGGTGAAAGACTTCCTCCCGTCAGCAATCACGGCCCGTGCATAGAACTCCGCCACCATATGCGGATGGAAGGTCTCGGGCCTTGCCGTCAGATATTGTCGAAGGCCTTCCCGGTCGATCATTTCGATCAACTCCGCTCCATAATTCTTGCGCGCCAGCTTCTCGTTCAGAATTTTTTCTTTCTGAACTTGCGCCGCCCTGATTTGCGCGTTCGAGAGTTGAGCCCTGGTCGCTGGTTTGTTCAACTGAACCAGGCGGGCGAATGGAAGAGTGTAGTCTACATCGTCCATCTGTGTGATGCCAGTGTAAGTCGGCATGTGGGCTTCTGCGACAGGTAAGTCTGGTGAACCAGACGAAGAAGATGTAGATGGAGATGGAGGGTTATCATCTGGTTGTCGGGAAGATGAAGCCATAATTTCAGAAGAAATCTTAAGGAAAGCTTGAGAGAGTAGGGTTTCTGAAATTGAATGATCGTAAAAGGTTTTTCCGTCGAAAAGGCATCGGGTATTTATACCCAAGTCCATGCAGGATCAGACGATCAAGATTGACGCTCAGCAAGCGGGGATCGACGGTCATCAGCAAGCCCGGTTTCCTGTGCGACGTGCGCGGTCGTGCTGACGTGGGCTACGTCGTGTAGCTGACGTGGCGCTCAGCGATTGGTGGCAACCAAACGTCGGACTGCGCAGACGCTGTGCGCATTAAATGTGGCATTAAATTCTGAGAGCTGTACACGCTACTTGGATTTGAACAATCCCGCCTTTTCTGAGACAGCTGGCAAGACTGGTCATCAGTAGCATATACCAGTTGCATACTTCCCCCTAACTGGTTGGCCTCTTCATCAGTTAGCAACTGATACCACTTGCTGATAGTACTTGCTGCTGGCAGACTTCCATCAGTTATCAGCTGGCAACAGGAAAGATGGAAATTGAGCGCTTGGACTCAATTTTATTCCGCATAATCTTCTCTTCTCTAGGAATTGGGAGCTGGAACCCAATTTCGCTTCAACTGATGGCCTATGCTGGCAAGATTCCGCCAGTAGACACCACTTGATAGATAGAGATACCACTTAAATGAAAACAACTAAGAGCTTGGACTTAGTCGTAATCAGCGTCCTCTACAGGATCAAGAACAGAATGAGAGCTGGGACTCATTCTTCCTCATCATTTGGGCTCACATCAATCTCCATAAGACCGAGTTTGATGCACAACTCCTTAAATCTTGCTTCTGGCAGTGGCTTGGTGAAGATGTCAGCCAGTTGATCTTCAGTTCTGATATAGTCCACGCTGACATCCTTCTTCTCGACATGATCACGAATGAAGTGATGTCGAATATCTATGTGCTTGGTTCTGGAGTGATGAACCG
>JAPKLW010007961.1:0-14107 GCA_026898455.1 Plectranthus barbatus | reverse complement strand
TTCCTTCAATTCACATCTCGAAAATCATGCAAATTACACACATATCAAACCCCCCAAACTTAAACCTTTGATTGTCCTCAATCAAGAAAACAAAAACTAGATTTTCATTCGTTTGGTGCAATGCTTCACAGCTCACCACTTTCAATCAACACAAACTTTTATCTCACAAATTTTTCATCATCTACCATGTTTAGATTAATGCGAAGAACTCAGCTTACCGGCATGTGATCATATAAGGAGTAACACTCACACTAAACTGTGAAGATGAATTTTCGTTTCACTCAGCACAAGCGCACAAGTTCCATTTGTATTGTTCATCTCTGCCACATTTGTTCACATTAATACATTTCTCTAGAATCAAACAGGACTTTATCAGGTTGTAATGTGGCTGACTAATAGGTAGGGTGTTTTAGGCAAAAGTGACTCATTCATTCAACCCCCCTTCTCGACATTCAACCAATCTACCCCTCAATATCAAAGTGCACATACTCATTTCATGCCGTGACGAATTCTCATCTTTTCATCACTACATCAGCATTCAACTTGCAATCTATTTTTTTTTTCTTTTTATTTTTATCATTTTCTTCCCTGTTCCTCATTTTCATCATTTTCTAAAACAATGCACTTTTCATCTCAAACACAACACATTCACTTCTTCTTACTTCATATTCTCCTAACCCCCACTTGTTCCTAAATATATCATGAAAGAATTCAAGTCTCAATTTGGCTTCGAAACAAGGGCTAGGATAATCATGTTTCCACCTTATTCTCCACACACATCACGGGTAGGTACTAAGAAAGAATGGCCTATAATCATTTTCAGGATCAATGTACATGTTAAACTACATGGCATCGACAGACTCTACTCATTTTCCTTGTGCCTCGCCTCTCTCAATCAATCATGCTCAAATCTCACAGGTTAAAATTTTTCGAGTTCAACGCATTAATATAACATGAAATCAAATGCCAAATTTGTTCAACAAAAAGTATGCATCAATCTCAAGTTATTCTGCTCTATCATAAGCTCAAACGATTCAATCAAGTTATGCTTCATCATAAGTCCAATCTCAAGTAAAGTTATCACAATTAAAAGCCTTTCCCTTCAACACATTTCAATTTCAAGCACAGTGTGAGAGTTGGATCAGAAAACGTGTACCCTTCTTGTTTTTCAGAAATAATCCAGTGCGAACATTCCTTAAAAATTTCAGCATGATTTCGCTTGAATTTCGTTCAGCCCACCTGTAATCATCAACACAACCACAAACCAGTAGTTTCGACATATCGTCTTCTTCATCAGAAACAATAGGAAGTATTACAACCCAATCGAACTACATAATCCATCAACTCTTAACTATACTACCAAAGCAAGTAAAATAATTCGAAAATAAGTAAAACAGTTTAACTACATAACCAACAAATGAAGGATAAGGATAAAAGAAATAAAATAAGTAAAACAGTTTAACTACATAACCAACAAATGAAGGATAAGGATAAAAGAAATAACCGGCGGCCTTCCGTCCCACCCCCCCAAACTAAGTTCGAAGAAACTAAGTTTGAAGAGACGGAAAGGCGGCAATCACTGCGGGGGACCTCCGGGAGCATCAGGGTTGCGTCTGCGCCTCTGGTAGTATGAGGGAAAATTGTCAACCAGATCGTGGAGCTCCGTCTCTACTGCCGTCAGTCGGGTGTTCACCCCCCTGAATTGGTCCTCCATCCACATCCGTTGATTGTTCATGTCGTTTCTCAACCCGGTCATCTCCGTTCCTAGCCCGGTCATCCTCAAGTCCATGCCGGCCATCGAAGAAGCCATGCCCTGCATGGTCTGCAGCATCTCTTGCTGCCATGCACGACGCCCTCCAGATGAGGACGTCCCAGCCCCCGTGTCAAACCGTGGCGCCTCTTCTTCTGCGGACTCATCCCCTGCCTCATCTGGAGACTCATCACCTGCCTCATCTGCAACAGGAATATTGTCCGCGAAACTCCCATAAGTTCCATCCCGGCGCTTACGGAGCCACCGGTCTCTGTGCATTGGCGACTCCAGCAACATGTTCGCCTCGGAGTTCGGAGCAATCAAGGTGGTCACAGCAGTATTGGGCAGCCGTAACCAGGCTTCGCCCACCACCTTGTACAAAATGGTCGTCGGCGGGATGATTGATATGTGGCGTGCCGAAACGAGCAATGGGAGGTCCACTACAGATGGTGGCACCGCGGTCCCCCTCCGTGGAATCTGGAAATGGTCGAGTATCGGCGTGATAAGGCCCCCACAAAAGAGGTTAAGACGTGTGGGGGGTCGACTCCAGTTGTCCATGGCCACAGCAGCCATGGAGAAAGGTGCTCCCGCCAGCAAATAGTGGAGTAAGAAGAACTCCGAAATAATAACATTGTTGCTCTCGTGGCGGCCGGCAACAGAGGTGGCTACGCACTTGTGTATATAGCGTAGAATTGGGCTTCTGATAAGCGGGCCCTTAACCAGCTTCATTCTTATATTTCCCAGCACGGTCTCTCCAGAGATCAACTGCCAAAAGTCCTTGGCATCTAAACCCTCCTCTGGGATATAATTTGCGTCCTCCGAGCATCCATAAATCACATCCAATTCCTTGCGCTGCAAGGTATAGCTCTGACCATCCATCTTAAATGTGAGGTGGCTTGGCAAGCTGCCGGTGCTCTTCCGCACAGACACGGAAGCTAAGAACTCCTTGGTTTGTTCCGCAAAAGCTGGCCACCTTTGATTGAGCAGGGACGCCCAACCGATATTGTGCAATAATGTTTCGACATCAGCTCGAATGCCCATGGAAGCCATTATTGTTGTGCAAGGATATTTGGAGCCGTGCACAACATGCTTGCGCAAATCTTTGAGCCTTTGGTACTCGTCATCGGTGAAATTTGCTGGGCGGCGTGGTGCCATGCTCTCTACAAGAAATTAAAGCAAGAGTTAATTCTAATCTCTTCATTCAACATCCAACATCATGATACAATTTGAGCACAAAGAAAAACTCCTAGCAAAATACACCACCAACATTCACAGAATTTAATTGTAAAGAATTTAGAACAATAAGTCCCCCCGTAGTGCAACCACCTTCAAAGCCCTAATTTCTCAAATCCATGAATATTTGCAAAAGAAACAACGAGAAATATGGCCAGAAATTGAACAAAACATGTATAATAACCCATTGAGAAAATCTGTCGGACACTTAGCATGCATAGTTCAAAATCCCCCAATTCCTACTATATCCATCATTTCATCCAAATCCCAACAAGCAAGATAATTCGACCATGCGAATCAAGCCCTAATATTGCAAGTATCATCCATAAATCCCAATTTCACAGTCAAGCTCAAGGGATATGTCAAAAATCGCAAGAAAATTAGGCAAGAAATCGCAATTAATCGCTGGGACATTCAATCAAACACCTATGATGCGGAACTTCAAAACCTAATGGGAAATTTCAATTATCTAAAATCCCCCAATTTAATCAACACAACTTCAATTAATCAAACAAAAACAAGGAATAAAGATGAAATAAACACGATAAGGGGTAGATATTACCTTATGTCGCCGGAAATCGAAAGGGAAAATGAGGAATTAGGGTTACCGTTCTTGAGGAGAGAAAGAAAGATGAAACAAGCTGATCCCGCGCGGCTCGCCTATTTAAAGGGCGCGATTGGTCCCGAGCGGAACAGCCCTATCCCGCTCGGGACGGGCTCGACCGGCTCCGGTTCACTGCCAAAATTAAACCGGTCCCGAGCGGAACCGAAGGATCCCTCTCGGGATGAGGTACGGCAATTCACATCAAACTTCAGAAAATTCATCCCGAGCCCCTCCCGCTCGGGTTACGTCAAATTACGCACGAAGTAACGCGTCCCGAGCGGAATGTGGTGATCCCGCTCGGGATAAGGTTCGGCCTTTTATATTTTCCGAATTATGCTCATCCCGAACGGGACAATATGGTCCCGCGCGGAATGGGTTACGGCCTACGCGCAATTTTTTTCAAAAATTGAACTAGTTTCCTCCTGCAACACTCCGAACAACTTCCAACAAACATTAGCAACTTAAGGTTCCCCCCAAACGTGATACAATGCAAAACGAAGTGAGAGTAAATGCATGCTAATCTAATACAAAACAAGATAAGTGAATCCAACTTGGGTTGCCTCCCAAGAAGCGCTTCGTTTAACGTCGGGAGCTCGACAACTTACCACCTTACCATCAAAAGAGAGAGATTTCACTCACTAGCCGTGGTGACTCGGGAATATAAAATCGCTTGACACGATGTCCATTAACCTTAAATCGATGGCCATCCTCCGTCTCAAGTTCCAGCGTACCATTTGCGAACACCTCCTTCACCTTGTATGGACCTGTCCAACGAGAGCGAAATTTACCCGGAAATAATTTCAACCGAGAATTGAATACCAGAACCATGTCACCTGGGTACAACTCTTTGACACGGATATGCTTGTCATGGAATCGCTTGGCCCTTTCTTTGTAAATTTTTGTGTTCTCATATGCCTCTTGTCGCCATTCATCCAGCTCATTCAACTTGTTCACCCGATTCCCCTGAGCCTGTAGAAAATTAAAATTCAAGGTTTTAATCGCCCAAAATGCTTTATGCTCAATCTCAACTGGAAGATGGCAAGATTTGCCAAAAACCAGCTGATAAGGGGACATTCCAATCGGTGTTTTGAAAGCTGTACGATAGGCCCACAAAGCATCATCCAGGCGCTTGCTCCAATCTTTTCGAGTTAACACAGTCTTCTCCAGCACCTGTTTAATCTCCCTATTGGCTAATTCAACTTGTCCATTAGCCTGTGGATGATAAGCTGTTGTGACTCTTTGCCGCACTCCATACCTTGTCAAAAGCTTATCCATGAGCTTATTACAAAAGTGACTTCCTCCATCGCTAACCAAAGCCCTAGGTATGCCAAATCTAGATACCAAAGCCTGCAAAAACTTCAGAACAACTTGAGAATCATTAGTAACAGTTGGTATGGCTTCGACCCAACGAGACACATAATCCACAGCCAAAAGAATAAACTTATAACCAAAAGATGGCGGAAAAGGACCCATAAAGTCTATGCCCCAAACATCGAATATATCGACTTCAATGAAAATCTTTTGGGGCATCTCATCTCTCCGAGTTATATTCCCCATTTTCTGACATCTCTCGCAAGCTTTCACCATAGAGATACAATCCTTAAAAATTGAAGGCCAATAGAAACCACACGAGAGTACCTTTTGAGCTGTTTGGTTTGCACCGAAGTGACCTCCACTTACCGAATGATGGCATTCTTCCATGATCTTCCTCCAATCGCTTTGATGGACACACCTGCGGATAATGCCGTCGGCACACCTGCGGAACAGATACGGCTCTTCCCAGTAGTAATATTTTGCCTCCTTTAGAAACTTCTTCCGCTGATAAGGTTCTGCATCAGGAGGTAGGATACCTGCAACCAAAAAATTGCAAAAATCCGCATACCACGGAACAGTGGCAGTAGTCACGGTCATAATTGTCTCATCTGGAAAGTCCTCCTTAATCACAGTAGCCTGATTGTCACCTTCAACCGGATTCTCTAACCTAGATAAATGGTCTGCAATCACATTTTCACAACCTTTTTTATCTCTGATTTCCATATCAAATTCTTGTAAAAGCAAAATCCATCTCAGCAGCCTAGGTTTCGAATCAGTCTTAGCAAACAGATATCTAATCGCAGCATGATCAGTATATACAACAGACTTTGCTCCAATCAAATAAGGACGAAACTTATCATAAGCATAGACAACCGCAAGCAACTCTTTCTCAGTCACAGTATAATTCAATTGAGCAGGATTTAATGTTTTGCTAGCATAGGCAATAACTCTAAAGATCTTATCTCTAATCTGCCCTAGAGCTACCCCCACAGCAGAGTCACTAGCATCACACATCAGAACAAAATCCTCCTCCCAGTCAGGTGTCACCAAAACAGGAGCAGACACTAATGCTTTTTTCAATCTCTCAAGGCCTTCACACACTCCTCATTGAAATCAAAGACAGTATCTTTTTCTAATAAACTACACAAGGGCTTAGTTATCTTAGAAAAATCTTGAATAAACCTCCTATAAAAGCCAGCGTGTCCTAAGAAACTCCTAACTCCTTTCACTGTCTTGGGTAAGGGAAGCTGTTCAATAGCTACAATCTTAGCCTTATCAACCTCTAATCCCCTACTTGACACCTTATGTCCTAGCACAATTCCTTCTCGAACCATAAAGTGACATTTTTCCCAGTTTAGCACTAAGTTAGTTTCTTCACACCTTTGCAAAACAGTTTTCAGATTAACCAAACAATCATCGAAAGACAAGCCAAAAACAGAAAAATCGTCCATGAATACTTCCATAACATTTTCAATTAAACCATGAAATATGGACATCATACACCTTTGAAAAGTGGCTGGCGCATTGCACAGCCCAAAGGGCATCCTTCTGTATGCGAAAATCCCGTAAGGGCAAGTAAAGGCTGTCTTGTGTTGGTCTTCAGGAGCCACCATGATCTGATTATATCCAGAGTATCCGTCCAAGAAGCAGTAATGCGATTTTCCTGCAAGACGGTCAAGCATTTGGTCAATAAAAGGCAAGGGAAAGTGATCTTTACGAGTTGCATTATTTAAAGCCCTGTAATCAATGCAGAAACGCCATCCAGTGGTTGGTCTCTCGATCACTTCTTCTCCTCCAGGTTTGATGACTTTCTCGAAACCTCCTTTCTTTGGAACCATGTGAGTTGGGCTGACCCACTCGCTGTCACTCGGAGCATAAATGATGTTGTTGTCCAACAATTTCAGCACCTCCTTCTTCACAACCTCTTGCATCATCGGGTTCAGTCTTCTCTGAGGTTGTCTTTTTGGCTTGCTTCCTTCCTCCAAAATTATCTTGTGCATCACAATAGACGGACTGATTCCCCTTATGTCGGAAACCTGCCACCCTATCGCGGCTCTGTGCATTCTCAGAACTCTCTTCAACTTTTCAACTTCTGTTTCGGACAATCCAGAATTCACGATCACTGGATACGTGTCCTTCTCTCCCAGGAAGACATATCTTAAAGCGTCTGGCAACTCTTTGAGCTCCACCACAGGGGCTTCGTTCTTTCTTTGTTCCTTCTTCAGCTTCGCTTCCAGTTCTTCCTCCTTTGTCCTCAATTCCAGAAACTTCACATCTTGCTTTGGCTTAACCTCTGGCGCTTCTTCCAATGTGTGCACCATATCTAACAACTCATCACAAGCCTCATACAACTCATAAAAATCAGAGTGAGAGTGCAGAGAATCATGAATAACTTCCTCCAAAGCATCTTTCTTCTCAAAACCAAAAGATAAAGGAAGAGACACTACCTCAATATTGTTGCACTCATCATACCTGTCCTCGTGCTTCTTCATCGCATCTGAGATAGAGAATGTGACCTTCTGATCATTGAACCGGAACGTCAGCTCTCCATCTCTCACGTCAATCAGAGCTCCTCCAGTGCGTAGAAATGGTCTTCCAAGAATTAAGGGCACATTCTTGTCTTCCTCCATATCTAACACCACAAAATCTGCAGGGAATATGAATTCCTTGACTTGCACCAGAACATCTTCTACTATCCCCTTTGGCTGGGAAAGAGAGCGATCTGCCATTTGGAGAGTAATGGTGGTCGGTTTAATCTCTCCGATCTGCAGTCTGTTGAAGATGGTCAGCGGCATCAGATTGATGCTCGCACCCGAATCACACAATGCATGTCCAATCTCCATTCCACCAATGACACAAGGAATTGTAAAGCTTCCCGGATCCTGCCTCTTAATAGGCATCTTTTTTTGAATTATTGCGCTGCACTCCTCAAACAGATTTATAGTCTCAAACTCTCCAAATCTTTTCCGTTGAGCTACTGATTCTTTCAGGAATTTAGCATATCCTGGAATATCTTGCAGAACCTCCAGCAGTGGCAAATTAATCTGCACCTTTCTCAAATGTTCAAGAAATCGCGCAAACTGCTTGCTCATTTTATTCTTTGCCAGTCTTTGAGGAAAGGGTATGTTGCTCCCCTTAGCAATTTCTCCAGAGGTGCTCCCCTTTTGTGTTTTGACTAGCTGGGGAGTCACTTCAGGTTCAATCTCTTCCTCTTCGGAGTTCTTGTCCTGATTACCCGCTATGGGGTTACTGGGCCCATCATATGCCTTACCACTTCTGGTGGTTATAGCGCTGCAATTCTTCTTCGGGTTAGCCTCAGTATCGCTGGGAAAGTGTCCCTGTTGGTGTTTCCCACTCACATGCTTGGCAATAGTAGAGATTTGATTCTGCATCTCTGTCATCAAATTCTCATACTTTTCGAATCTCTTCTCCAGTTCCTCTTCTCTAGAATTGGGTCCTCTTCGATCTTGCTGCCCATACTGTCTCCTCGAGTTATCACTCCCATTTCCTTGATGCGATCCTTCACCTCTCTGCTCAAATCCGGGAGGTGGATTCATGGCACTGTTCTGATTCCCATAAGATTGGTTCTGAGGGTACCGAAAGTTGGAGTGATACTGAGGATTATCATTCTGATAGTACGGCCTTCGGTAGTTCCCATAATTCCCTCGGCCAATATAGTTCACATCATCAACTGGCTGGGCTTCCACTTGTGCCATTTCACTGTACTGATTCGGAATATGAGTTCCTCCCCTTGCGAAACTCCCCATTTGTTGTTGTTGCTGTTGAGTTCTGTCCAGCAGAAGAAGGTCCAGTTTTGTTTCCAAAGAAGCCATTTTTTCTTTCATCTCTTCCTGATCCCTCGTAGCAGCGACACTCTTCACAACTCTGTGGTCCCTTCTTTCTTTCGGCCACTTGTAACTGTTTTCGGCCAGCTTTTCAATTGCCTTCATGGCCTCGTCCTCCTCTAGATCAAGGAAGTCTCCTCCTCCAATATTATCCAGTCGGAGTTGTGTTTCATTATCAACTCCAGCATAAAAGAGACAAATGATCTCTGCATCCGACATGCCATGTTTTGGGCATTTCCTCAACATCTCTCGAAACCTGTCCCATGCCATGTAGAGTGGCTCGTCATATTGTTGGCGGAACGCCTGAATTTCCGCTTTCCTCTTAAGTGTCAGGCCCGGCGGAAAATACTTCAGCAGAAATTTCTCTTTCAGATCTTCCCATGTGCGTATCTCCGTTTTATTCAGTCCTATCAACCAATCCTTTGCCTCGTCCGTCAGGGAGAAGGAAAATAGATACATTCTGATTTGTTCTTGAGGAACTTGGTTGATCTTTATCATGTCTGCTACCTCCAGAAACTTTGTGATGTGACTGTTCGGATCTTCACCAGGTTTCCCCCCGAACTGGTTCCTTTGGACCATTTGAGCGAGCTGTGGTTTGATCTCGAAGTGAGTGGCGTCCGTTCGCACATTGAACCCCTCCGACGATTCTCCTCTCTGTGGTCGGAATAGATTATTGAGAGGGTTTCTCCTCTCCTCTCTTCGCTCGCGTCCTCCCTGATTGGTGACTTGGTTCTGAACTGCTTCCAGTTGCCTCTGTAGATCCTCAATCAACTGTCTGTCATACCTTTGATTATCGTCACCCATATCTTCTTTCACGGCTACCTGCGCTGCCAGCTCTTGTATTTGCTTCGCCTTAGCTCTTGTAATCATGCACTACCTGCACCCACAAGAACTAAAATTTAGTAACTATATAATTAATCTAGACTACCAGGTTCGTAAATCTCCTAATATCAAACAACGACCTACAATTTGAGTCCCCGGCAGCGGCGCCAAAACTTGATGCAGTATTTTTTTATCAAGTAAAAATTATCGAACACGAAGACTCAATTCGCCCGTTATTCAAGTAAAAGTATGATTTTGAAACCTAATATCTAGATGTGATAAAATAGCTTTGTATATCAAATTCCAACTATCTAACATGCAATTATCGATTAAAACAATTAAATAAACTTCAATTCAATTAAGCAAATTCCAAAAGAGAACGGTTGAGGAATATAGGATGGATTGGGAATTGATTATGAATATGTTTGGACTTGTCGCTCTTAGAACCAGTTTCAATAAATAGAATGGGTCGGTTCATCAAATTCTAGTTACAACCCTTAGTACCGGTGCAATAACCGTAGATTAATATCGATCTCAACCTAAGTCTAGGTATATTAATCTCAATTAACTCCCTCAAGCTCACAAACCAATAGACCTAGATATCAATTCATCTATCTTCTAGGTGAAATAATATCCAATCATCATTGCAATCCCCTCTAATGCACAAACCTATCAAGTTAATTCATTGAGGCATAATCTCCAACACATGGTGATCAATCATGTAAGGAACACAAATCAAACTCACAATAATAATCAAAACTACGAAACTTCAATTATTCAAATCCAACAATATTCATATCAATCCCAATCGCATCCAAATCCTCAACAATTAATTTAGCTACTCATAATCATAAACGAAATCTTCAAAACCACAAAGGAGAACATAAAAGAGAAAGTAGGATGAAGAAGCTTAGGAATGGATGGTGAATCTTCAATCCCGCTTCAAATCCTTCCTTCAACCTTCGAGTTCCAACCTATCGGAGATGAAAAATGCTTCAGACTCGCGCCTCCTTCCTTTAGGGTTTGCAAAAATCGATCCCCTCAAATGTGGTATTCTTTGGCCTTTTATAGGTGAAGACCTCGCAGCTCAGACAGATCCATCCCGAACGGGATGCTGAAGAACAAAACATCATCCCGCGCGGGATGGATCGGGGTCAGAACCCGAAAATCCCGGTCCGTCCCGAGCGGGACCACCCCATTTCGCGCGGGACGGCCTACGGCTTTTCACAAAATTCTCGATTTCACGCCATTTTGACGTATCCCGGACGGGAGACTTCGTCCCGAACCTTGGTCCCGAACGGGAGCGGCCCGTTCCGCGCGGGATATGCTACGGCAATGCTCCCTTTTTAGCTCCAAATTCGCATTTTTTTACCTTTTTCATAACCTGTACACACGAAACAACTCCAAAACACCAAGTGAAGGAAAATCAAGGAAAAGAAGAGATATGTGTGTGATTTGTGTACCAAATTCTCACCAATTCCTTCAATTCACATCTCGAAAATCATGCAAATTACACACATATCAGGGACCCAATTTCTTCTGCTGATGGTGATTGTCTACTGACAAATATGAAATGAGAGCTGGGACTCATTTCCTTGGCCATTTATGGGATAAGACCTGCCAGTAGATACCACCTGTGGTTTTGAGCTACCACTAAAGAATAACAGAAAGACTAAGAGCTTGGACTTAGTCTTAATCAGCATCCTTCAGAAAAACAAGAACGGAATGAGAGCTGGGACTCATTCTTCCTCAATATTAGAGCTCGCATCAATCTCCATAAGACCGAGTTTGATGCACAACTCCTTGAATCTTGCTTCTGGCAAAGGTTTGGTGAAAATATCAGCCAGTTGATCGTCAGTTCTGATGTACTCTACGCTGATATCCTTCTTCTCGACATCTGAAGCTGTGTTGCATGATCCTGTACCTGCAAGAAAGATAAAGAATTTATCTAGGTCCCCGATCATCTGCGGGTCCTGCAGGGTTAGATCGCTGAATAATTCCTTTCGGAATCCAGACTTGAGTGATTTTCAGCTTGATTTTATCCTTGCTGATATCATCAGTAGCCTTTCCCTTCCTTTTGAAATAATGCATGAGATTGGTTTGGGAAGGTGTGGCTGTGTGTGTAACTCCTTTGGAAGTACGCTTCCGCTGAGAGCTTCGGAAATGTTTTTCCGGTACATTGTGTTGCCTTGGTGGTCTCTGGAAGTGTGGACCACCATGGCTAGCCTTCACAGCCCTTTGAGAAAACTTGTGATTGGGCTCAGGCCTCTGATAGGTATTCCTCCTATCAGGTATTATCCTTTTCTCAGAATTACTCTGAGATTTGGATCCCTTGTAGGTATGCTGGTGACTGGCATACTTACGAGGTTGTGCGTGGATTCTCTTGACAGCTGGTGCTGGCTGTCGGATTCCACTGGCAGTTGACGCTGACTTCATTGCCTTAGAATTATTTGGCTTAGTCCGCGTCTTAGGGTATGCTGGCGTCCTGTCAGCAGAGGATTTTGCCAGTTGAGGATTTTGTCGTGATGACTCACCTATGTATCTGGTCTTATTATTCCTGTGCTGATCAGCCATACGGGACTGACTGGTATTACCAGCTGGTGCTGATGCATTTACCAGTTTGCCCTTGCCCTTTCTAGCTGTGAGTTCGGGTTGGTTTATGCTCAAATCTTTTTCAAATCCCAACCCGGATTTATCAGTAGGCTTTCTCCAATGGGATAGAGCCTCTTCCAAATTCTTGGAGCCTTTGTTGAAATGATTTATTCTATTGTCTTGCTCAAGGGCAATCTTTTGAAAGTTATCTCTCTCAGTTTTTAAATTTTCAAAATTTTGAAGCAATTCAAAATGAGTCTTTTTCAGAGTGGCTAGCTCTTCACCGATTGACCTCGATTTTTCAATCTCACTGGTCAAAATAGAAATCTGATTTTTCAGCGAGGTGTTTTCGCCAGCCAAGACATTCTTTATTTCATAAAATTTCAAAAATTCTAGTTGAAGAATGTCTATAGTGACAACCTCTGAGTCGGAGCAATGCAACTCAGCGTCGTCTAGGATGCATGGAGACATGATATGCAATGAGGGAACAGATTGTACCTGGTCGTCAGCAGCAAGTGCTTGTTCCTCCTCACTGTCATCACATTCTTCATGTGCTTCCTCTCCAAAAGCTACCATCAGCGCCAGTAGCGCTTCCTCTTCTGACTCTTCATCTGACTCATACTCTCCGTCGTCATGGTCAGGAATATCAGGAACCTCTGTCCTGGTCAGCATCGCCTTGGCAACGGCCTTGGATGCACGCTCTTCAAAGAGCTTCTTCAGCCTTTCCCGCTCTTCTCTATCCACTTGTGGACACTCAAATTTGAGATGGTCAGGGGATTGGCACTGATAACATGCGCGGGGAGCTCTCTTGACAAATTTTCCATCAGATGAGCTGAGAGAAGCTCCCTGTTTCGCCTTGGCTTTCTCCAGTAGAACAGCCAGTCTCTTCATCTGTTGCTCAAGATCTGCGATAGAGCTCTCGCTGCCTTTTGAGTTAGATCCCGACGGAGATGGGATCTCTTTCTGCTGGTTGTGCGACCCAGCAGATCTGTCAGTGTGGAAAGGCTTCTTGTTCTTCCACTTGAAATCCCTCTTGACGAAGTAGGCTTCGTCTTGTGTTTTGATGCTGGGAGATCCAACGGTCTGAATGGCTTCATTTTTGTTTACCATTTGGATATCCCATTCGTGTGCTTGGAGCTGAGCAAATAGCTCCTTGGTAGTCATCTTGGATAGATCCTTCTCCTTAAGAGATGTGGTCTTCACAAACAAGTCCTCCTTGGGCATCTTTGACAGGATCTTTGCATTTAGCTCTGCATTCGAGTACTCCTTGTCCAAGGACTTCAGCTCGCTGACTATGGCATAGAATCTAGCCTCCATCTCCTTGATGGTTTCACCAGTCAGCATCTGGAATGACTCGTATTTGTCCACCGCAACTTGCAACTTGTTGCGCTTCATCTGATCTGTCTCCGTACAGAGACTATCAATGTAGTCCCAGACATCTTTGGCAGTGTCAAATTGGAGGGCTTCCTCCATCAGCGGTTCTGGGAGAGATGATAGGATTATATCGAGAGCAACGGAGTCCAGCTGATTCCGCCTCCTGTCTTCAGCGTTCCATTCTTCTGGGGGCTTTGGAATCTCAGCAGCTGGTTGATCTCCTAACTGGTGCCTCGTCTTGGTGATCTCGATCGGCCCTTTCTCCAGCACGTCTTTCATCTCCGGATGGACGATTTTCAGCTGAATGAACGACCGCTTTCGCCATATTTCATGCTTCTCCGGATTGTAGTTCATCAGCTTCGGGACATTCATCTTGTGTACCTGAGCTAATCAACAGACAGAAAGAGTAGAGTGCAAGGAAACTTGGATCTCGGTCCTAAGCGACTCAGTGTACGACCAGTCTAGAAAGACCGACCGTGCCTGATACCACTTGTTGGTCCCGGTTTTTTAGAGTTTAAACGATACGCAGCGGAAATAATATAAAGTTAATTGATTTCTTGCACGCTACTTGCA
>JAPKLW010007959.1:0-14109 GCA_026898455.1 Plectranthus barbatus | reverse complement strand
TACGTATTTTCCGCTGCCAAAGTATACCCTGATATCCGGGACCAACACCTTATCACTCGTGCCTGAACTTAATCAGCCTGCAGGACTTTGGCACGATGAATGTTATTGAGCTCCCCAGGGAATGTCCCCATCCTATTACTCGGATAAGGTTACCTAAACCCTGTCTCATGCGGTACTACACGAACTGTTGTTACCCAAGATGCGAATATACGAGCACGTTACTTAGGCTCCCCACCATGGCAAGTCAAAGCAACAGTCAACCCGTGCAAACCCCTGAACCTTCGTTAGGGTTTGGACTCAGTCAATATAATGAGATCTTGTATTCGCTGATGTCAGACAAACGAATACATCTCACTGTGGTCCATCAATACGCCACCTCTGCGTACCAGCATGTCAAGTAACTAAGACAAACTACTTATTCCGACAATGCCGCAGCCATCCGGACATACGTATCCTCATACGCTGTCTCGGCTGTGATCAGGTTTATGTCTCACTAGGTCAAGTGATCATACTATCTTCTGCGATCTACAACACGCCGTATGATTGTCCCTATCGGTGAGACAAGAGGATACCATTGTTCATACATGTACGATTGTTAACAGATAGGAGATATAAACCGTTATATTCTCAATATAATAAATTCTTTCAGTATACAAAACCCATCAATCTCCCACTTATACTCAAAGCATAACTAAGCTATTACAGAGTATACAATCCGTCTATCTAGTCTGCTGTCTCTTTAACCACTATCAGTGGTCGGCATCCACCTCAGACCCATCTCACGAATATATCTTTCATAAACTTTCTGCGGCAAGCTCTTTGTTAACGGATCAACAAGATTGTCAGCAGTGTCAATCTTCTTAATCAGCACATCGCCCCTCTATACGATTTCTCGTATGATATGGTACTTTCTCCCTATGTGTTTGCTTGCCCTGTGAGACCACGATTCCTTTGAGTTAGCCACTGCACCAGAGTTATCACAATAAATTGTGATGCTCCTCGGCAAACTCGGGATCACGCCCAACTCTAAAAGGTAGTTCCTGAGCCATACCCCCTCTTTCGAGGCATCAGAGGTGGCGACATATTCCGCCTCCATGGTGGAGTCAGCAATGCATTTCTGCTTTGAACTCCTCCAAGATAAAGCTCCACCTCCCAGGGTAAACACATATCCTAAGGTCAATTTCTTCTCATCCTGGTCGCCTTGGAAATCCGAGTCTGTATAACCCACAGAGCACAAATCCTCACTTTGATAAACTAGGCAGAAATTCCTAATTCTTTTCAAATACTTGAGGATGTGCTTTACAGCAGTACAGGGCTCCCGTCCAGGGTTATACTGATATCTTGCTACCATGCCAACGGCATAACAGATATCTGGCCTGGTACACAGCATCGCATACATGAGGCTACCTTCTGCCGAAGCATATGGTACAAGACTCATCTCGTCTTTCTCCCACTGTGTCTGAGGATACTGCCCACTAGAAAGACGAATGCCATGTCTGAAAGGTAGCAAGCCTTTCTTGGCGAGTTGCATGCTGAACCGGGCTATCACAGTGTCCACATAGGAGGCCTAGGATAAGCTCAACATTCTTCTCTTACGATCTCGTAAGACCTTAATACCAAGAATGTAGCCAGCTTCTCCCAGATCCTTCATTTATGACTATTCGAACAACCAAACCTTGATATCAGACATCACTCCCTCGTTGTTTCCAAATAGGAGTATGTCATCAACGTAAAGTGCAAGGAAGACCACGTTCCCACTGACACAAAGTCGGTAAACACAACTTTCGTTTTCCAACATTGCAAATCCATAGGATTTAATCACATCATTGAAACGTAAGTTCCACGACCTTGAAGCTTGCTTAAGTCCATACAAGGACTTCCTAAGCTTCCAGACAAGATGCTCTTCGCCCTTGCTTATGTAACCCTCGGGTTGCTGCATATAGATGTCCCTACCTTCTTCAAGGTAACCGTTTAGAAAAGCAGTTTTGACATTCATCTGCCAGATCTCGAGGTCCATATGCGCAGCTATGGCAAGGAGTATCCGGATGGATTTGAGCATGGCTACAGGTGAAAAGGTTTCGTCATAGTCAATGCCCTCTTTCTGACTATAACCCTTTGCCACCAGCCTGGCTTTAAAAGCCGTGATCTTTCCATCCGCCCCTTTCTTTCTCTTGTATACCTATTTGCACCCTATGGCCCTAAAGCCATCCGGGAAATCATTTTTCTGGTACACATCTATAGCAGTTATGGATTCAATTTCAGAATCCATGACGACACGCCATTTGGCAACATCCTTGTCTCGCACTGCCTCTTCGTAAGTCAGTGGGTCAGAGTCCTCTTTTCCGTCTTCCGGGCTCAAGTCCGAAGACTCACCCACGAACTTGTACCTTTCCGACTGTAAAATAACTCTCCCACTACGATGAGGCATCTGTGCCGTGTCAGTACTAGGTGCAGTGACTTGTGATCCTGCACCTTGCACTGAAGAACGTGTCTGTGGTGCTGTACCTCTCACAGGTGCACCCACATCTACACGTTCCCCTTCCCTTGGAATTGCATTCTCGTTCTCAATTTCTTGAAGAAGGATATCACTCCTTGACCTGTGATTACTCACATACTCGTCCTCCAAGAATCTAGCGTTGCTGCTAACAACGACTCTTTGACTCTCAGGACAGTAAAAGTAACCACCTTTCGTTTGCCTGGGATACCCTATGAACAACATTACTTTTGACTTGCTTTCTAACTTATCAGGTTCCTTCGACAGTACGTGTGCTGGACAACCCCATACTCTAAACTTGCACAAACTAGGTTTGCGACCAAGGAAGAGCTCAGAAGGTGTCTTAGGAACTGATTTAGAAGGCACCATATTAAGCACGTAAGCTGCTGTTTCCAATGCATAGCCCCAAAACGAAATTGGTAAGTTTGCATAACTCATCATTGATCTTACCATCTCTACAAGAGTCCTATTTCTTCTTTCAGCTACACCGTTTTGCTGGGGAGTGCCCGGTGCAGTCCAATGGATGTAATCCCATTTTCTGACAAATACTGCAAGAACTCGTTATCGAGGTATTCGCCACCGCGGTCAGATCGCAGTGACTTGATAGTTTTCCCGACCTTCTTTTCTACTTTAGCCTTGAACTCTTTGAATTTTTCAAAGCATTCAGACTTGTAGCGAAGAAGGTAAACGTATCCGTACCTTGAGTAATTGTCAATGAAAGTGACGAAGTACTCGTACCCTCCACGAGCCTGCGTGGACATCGGTCCACATAAGTCAGAATGGATCAATTCCAACACTTCCTCTGCTTGAGATTGACTAGCCTTGAAAGGCCTAGTTGACATCTTGCCCTCGATGCAGGATTTGCAGACTTGATAAGGTACAGCCCGGACTAGGTCCAATGTACCGTCATCTGCAAGTCTTTGAATTCGCTTTAAGCTGATGTGACCCAGTCTCAAGTGCCAGAGATATGTAAGATCCTCATCAGAAGAAGTAAGTTTTCTCTTTCTAGGATTATCAATTACGGATGAATTACATGCAATATAAAAGACATGTTTGATCGAAGTAACATAGAGATTGTAAATCAACATTCCATAATGGATAACATTGTTACTACCAATGATAAAATCATTAATAACATATATCCATAAAAGTTGATGAAATTTGTCCTGCCAATAAACCACGTCCCACAAATAAACTCTCAAATGTACTTAATTCATCAAAACATAAAGAAAAGAAAACTCCATGAAGCTCCGTCATAAAACATTGCTTTCATCCAGTTTGGTATGTTCTTGCCATCACTCACCAGCCTTGTCGGCACAGTCCCCTGCAAAGTACAACAACATGATCAACAAGTAAACGCTTACAGCTCTTGGAAGAGCAACGCCGCACTCTAATCATTCTTCAGTTATACAAGCAAATGGCGTACCCTGTCTGGCCTTGTGGGCCTGACAATCTTTCCTCCTATGTCCTTTCTTACCACACCTGAAAACAATTGTACCTCGAAGTTTCCCTATAGGCTTATTAACAGCTCCCATGTCCTTCACAGTTACCCTTCCAGCCTTCTTCTTAATCGCTCTTGTCGGCTTCATACCTTTTGATACAGCAGAGTGATTACCAGAAGTAGCTAAGGCAACCTTCTAAGGATTTATAACCGATTCCGCTGCCATCAAGTCATTGAGCAACTCATTAAGAGTATACTCCTTCTTGTTCATGACAACGATCAGTCTGAAACTCTCAAAGGATTTGGGTAGAGAGTTCAGTATGATATCGACCTTAGCCATAGCGTCAATACCTCCACTGTGCACAGTTAGCTCATCCATGAGGTGAGTCATGGAAACTACGTGGTCTCTCACTCGTTTTAATAGTCTACTTCCTCTTGCGAGGAATCGGTAGTGGGCACTTATAGGACAAAGTACTTGTAGAACGAACATGTGTTCTTCCGCAATCAGGATGTATTTAAGGTTGCGTTTCCATTCCAGGAAGTTTGGACCAGTTAGAGAATTTTGTGCGAGAATATTGATGACACTAGACATAAACATATCCGAAACAATAAAGAATCTTAAATAAGAACATACATGTAGAACTTCGAAAACAAATGCATTGAAAACCTTTTAATAAATCAAATACAAATATTTTCCACTAATTGCCCAAGAGCTCCCTGATCACTGCTATTTCTAACAGATTAATTATAATAACAGCGGCAAATAAATTTGTAAACCCTAAGGTTATCGATCCAGGGGAATTGTATGGGGAAATTATCCTATGTACTAGCTATGGTTCTAAAATTCATTGTTTGAGGAATTCAAAATCAGGGTTTTGTTTGGAAAATAAAGATAACAATACTTGAAAATTAAAGGAGTTTTGGAAAGCAAATTAAAGAACACAGATTCTAGGGAAGAACTCTTATTATGGATAACATGTATGAATCAATTAATTTAACAGGTGGAATACTGCAACAATGCTATATTTCCTTGTTTGGCAAATATAACCTAGATTACTAATTAGTGACTCATCTCCGCTCGGTCTCAAAGTACACCAAACTAGTCAATCCGATAAGCTAATCAGTTCAATTCCTACATCTAGTACATCTGTTTGGATAGTGTAGATCGTATCATGTATTCCTATTCCCACTATCAATATTCACCTCTCGGTCCTTCTATCAATAGCTAGACATCTAAATTAATCATCACCTCTCGGTCCTTGAATTAATCTATAGTTATAGAATAAATACAGTAATCATGAACCTAATTAATTAATCCTAACATGCATCCATAATAATATCAACCCCTAGAACCCGCTAGGGTTTCTAGCCACTCATCGTAGATAGAAATCCAAAAGAAAACATATTAAATTGCATAAACATAAAGAACTTACAAGAAAATAAAAGGGTTTCGTGTTCCCCAAGTCTCCAAACTCTCAAAACCTAATTGTAGAACAAAAATATGATAAGGAATACTCAAAAATCGAGTTTAGTAGGCTATTTATAGTGGTGGATGTGTATCCTATCAAATCTAGGGCAAAAGATATGAATAAATCTGAATTTAATCAGATTTTCGCTCCAGCAGACACCTCCGCGTCGATCGTTTCTGATTCACGTCGATCGATGCAACTTCTTGATCGGCGTCGATCGCTTCTGATTGGCGTCTGTCGACGCAGCTTCCCGCCCCTCCTGCGCGGTCTCACGGTTTTGGCCATAACTTTCTCTCCCGAACTCCGATTGACCCGATTCCAGTTGCATTGGAGAGCTAACTCAAAGCATCATCCATTTCCATGTGCCAATAGCTCGAATTCCTCTTGTGGACGAAATCGTCACTGCTACTCTTACACGTCACTGCTTCCGGAATGGATTTCTCATGAATTTAGGCATAAAACCCTACAAAAACACCAAAACGCGCATAATACCACCTAATATAGGCTCGTGCACATAATATATATATAAACTCAATAAAACTGCATAAAATAATAGAAAATAATATAGATAAGCGAGTAAAATAATGAGCTTATCAAACCCCCCAAACTTGAACGTTTGATTGTCCTCAATCAATAGGCAAGAAAGAAATCAAAAGATCATGCGATTAAAGTGCAATGCCTCACAAGATTCATCACAGTCAAGAATCAAAAATCTACTCCACACAAGCAATTTGAAAGAGATAGAAAATTCATCAACAATGGAAGAACTCACGGGTAGTGTATCGCTCAACTCTCAAGTGTTCAAGATATAAATGAAAGCACTCAAAAACATGTATGAAGAGATTTCTACCATAGGCTTGCAAAATTTTCTAATATCTCCACTGCTAGAATGTGCACACAAGTCTAGAATCAAAAAGGACTTTCAATAGGTTGTAATGTAGGCTTTTGTGAGGGGTAAGAAAATATTGCCAAGTGACTAAAATCAATCAAGTTGTACTTGCTCAATCAATCCAAACCACCATCTAAGTTCATTCACCCTTCTCCTCAAATATATCAACAAATACACAACCTCTCTTTTTTTTTTTTTCTAGCTCATTTTGAATCTCTTATGCTCTTTACATAATTTTGTATTCTTTTCTTTTCAGAGAGCTTATGAGAATTCTAATTATTTTGCTTTGAGCTTCTTTTTCACACATCTTTTCACCACTAATTTATATTTTCTTATCTCCATATCACAATCATTCCACCCATATACCACAACTCAAGACATGAGCGAAACCAATACTTCTTCTTAATCTCATAGACAAGGAAAGAAAAATTTGTATAGGCTCAAAAGTGGCTAACTAGGGAAAATTCAATGTGAAGGGACAGTGTTTAGGGAATTGGGCTATCAAAGATGGCCTAAGATCATTTCCTAAACTTGTGCACACTATGCAGTCTCAACACATAAAATAGGCAAGTTCTAGAGAAATAAAAACACACATGTGAATCTCACATCAAACGAAATAAAGGCTCAAAATTCTCACACAAGGGTTCAAAAATTTTCTTCCGCAGTCAATTTCAAATCAGCTCAATCAGCATGCAAGCACAAGTGTCAAATCAATCCTATCATGCGGTATTCTACATTCATAGGCATCTAACCACAATCACAATCAATTCAACTCAACCCTCAACCGATTCTAATCTCACAATCTTATTCGGGTTATATCAAAACTCAAAAATTTTCCCACAAAATAGAATAAACTTAAAAATTAAGGCAAAATTTAAATACAGAAAGCAGAATAAATAAATGAGAGAATGTTCCATCTCTTGTCCACATCCCCCCAAACTTATTTCCAACTCGAAGAGTGGAATAAGTTTGAAAATCAGACAAAAGAGGGAACGATACCTGGTAGTGGATCTCAGACATCCACTTTTTATCCCCCGGAGTCTTCGAACCTTGCTCGGCGTGGAATAATTACTGCTGGCACTTCGCGTCGATTGACATGAAGCCTTCTTGCGACCCTCTCCTTGGGTCAAGTGTTTCCAATCGGCCGGCTGCTCGGCGTCGATCGACGCCAGGCTGCGTCGATCGACGTCGAGTCGAATTCCAAAAATTATTTTTTTTATTTTTTATTTTTTTAATTTTTTTCAATACTGCAAAACAACTATAAAAAAATAAAAGCAGAAATTCGAAATAAATAAAACAAAATGAAAATTGAAAGGAAAATACGGAAAGGGTTGGGTTACCTCCCAACAAGTGCTTGATTTAACGTCGCAGCTCGACGATACCTCAAATCACTGCCAAGGAGGTCGGGTCCAGACTCGCCGACCTTTGACATCCACCATGTAGACTTTTTGGTCTTTGATAATGGTGGTGAGCTCAGAAAAAGGTGGCGCAGTTTACACTGCTACCCTTTCGTTTCCTCGCTCCCACTCAATGGCAGCGACTTCTTCCTCTTCAGACTCATCCTCTTCTTCAGTGGTGGATATTTGATTGCACTTTGCCTTCTTCTTGTTCTTGTCGATCACAAAGGTGATCTTTTCTTCGTTTGCCCGGAGTGTGATCTCGTCGCCTCGACAGTCAATGAGAGCAGCGCTAGTGTCGAGAAACTCACGCCCCAAGATCATGGGCATATTCTCGTCCTCCTTCATCTCGTGCACCACGAAATCTGTTGGAAAAATGAGATGGCCCACGCGAATGAGCACATCCTCTAGTATACCTTTCGGGCGGGACACAGACCAGTCCGCCATCTGCAGGGTGATCGTCATGGGCCTCATCTCTCCGATGTTGAGACGTTTGTAGATGGAGTACGGCATCAGGTTGATACTGGCCCCAGTATCACATAGTACTCTCTCGAACGTGCGTCCCCCAATCTCAACCGGAATAGAGAAGCATCCAGGATCGCTTCTCTTGATGGGCACCTGCTTTTGAAGTAGCAGGCTGCACTGCTTGTGGATCTTCACCGTCTCATTCTCCACGAACTGCTTCTTTCCACTCATCAGTTTCCGGAGGTACTTCATGTACCCCAGGAATTCTTTCAGTGCTTCGATCAGCGGGATGTTAATGCTGACCTTCTTCAGGTTCTCCACAAATCTGGAGAACTTCTCGTCCTCTTTCTGCTTCGCAAACCTCTGTGGGAAAGGCAAAGGAGGGAGTTGCTCTTGAGACTGCTTCTGCTTCGTGCCTGGAACAGACTTCGACGTCGATCGACGTAGGGTAGCATCGATCGACGGGCCTCTGTATTCTGCATCGATCGACGAGGCAGGTCCGTCGATTGACGTGGAATCGTCTCCCGCACAGTTTTGCTCCTTTTCGCCTCCAGAATCATCCGTAGCCATCTCGGGACCCTTGTAGCTTGTCCCAGACCTCAGAGTAATGGCTTTGACTAGCTTTTCCTTTGCGGGGTTCACCTCTATCATACTTGGCAACTGTCCAGGCTTGTGTTGATTGCCGAGTGTGGTGGCAATCTGGCTCAATTGAGTGTCCATCATCTGAAGATGTTTCGTCATCAGCTGCATGTGGTTGGACATTCCCTTCACCTCGGTTTCTACTTTCCCAAACCGGTTGTTCGAGCTCTTGATGAATTTCTCGAGCGTCTCCTCTAGCACAAATTTCTTTCTTTCAACGATCTCTCCTCCAGTACCTGCATCAAAACCAGGCGGAGGGTGTTCTGCACCAGAAGGGTTAGCATATGAAAAACCAGGGTGAGATCGCCCATGGTTGTACTGGTACCCTTGATTGCCTCGGTAGTTATTGTGATAACCACCGCCAATGTAATTCACCTTCGTACCGGTAGTTCCAGACGAACTGCTTGCACCCCTGTTGATGTAGTCAGCCTCCACGGGTACTATGGCCATGCTTGGCTCTGCAACTTGTGATGTGCCCAATTTTTCAATCTCCTCCCGGAGCTTTTTCACCTCAGCAACCACGTCAATTTCTGGCTTTGTCTCGACTGCTTTGACTGGTAGCTGCCTATCAGTTGGCCATTGGTGGCTGTTCAGCGCCATATCAGCCAGCAACCTCATACTCTCTGCACCGCTCTTTTTCATCAGTATTCCTCCGGCAGATGCATCAACTAGCTCCTTCATGTGAGGGTTCAGTCCCTCATAAAAATGACACACTTGCATCTCCAGATCGATGCAGTGTCCAGGACAGAGTCGTAGGAGCTCTTTGTATCTCTTCCAGGCCTCGTAAAGTGACTTGTCATACATCTGCTTCAAAGTAGTAATGGCAGCTTTCCTCTTCAGCAGCAGGCTCGGTGGGAAGTAGTTGGTAAGGAACTCTGCTCGAAGCTCCTCCCATGTCCCGATCTGACTCTTATCCAGTCCAGCAAACCAAGACCGTGCCTCGTCTCTGAGTGAGAACGAGAACAGTCTCATCCTGATCACATCTTGGGTTACTCCGTTCTGCTTCACAGTGTTACACACCTCAATGAATTGGTTGAGGTGAGTATAAGGATCTTCTACAGCTCTTCCCCCAAACTGGTTTTGCTGTACCATCTGAATAAGGCTTGTGCGCAACTCGAAGTTGTTGGCATCAATGCCAATTCTGAATCCGGCCTCTGCTTGCTTTGGAAGAAATTGATCCAAAATGGACCTTTGCGGAACCACAATCTGCCTATTGTTCAACTCTGCTAGTCTTGCAGCTTGCTCCGCCTGAGCAGCCTGGGCTGCTTGAAGTTGTACTCTCAGCTGCTGCACTTCATTCACAAATTGCCTCTGCTCCTCGGGAGTCATATTTTGCAGAGGTGCTTCAGGATTCTCAGCCATCTCTCGCTGTTTGTCTTTTCCTTTCTTCTTGATTTTCCTGCAGGTTGCTTCGATTTCAGGGACAAAGGCTTCGAGTGTTTTTCCTTTGGCTCGCATGTTCATGCACCTGCACAGGAAAAAGGTAAAATATCAGTTCGGTGTCGATCGACGTGGATTCACGTCGATCGCTGCAAGAAAGTGGTTGGCGTCGATCGACGAGAGGTGTCCGTCGATCGACGCTGCAAAAATGATTGACATCGATCGACGCTAGGTGGCGTCGATCGACGCGAGACCTAAACTCGAAAAACTCACACACGCACACGTATAGAAAATAAAACTCAATTCAGCAAATCCTAGAACGAACTAGTAACAGGATAAAATCTAGCAACTCCCCGGCAACGGCGCTAATTTGATCACTGCTATTTCTAACAGATTAATTATAATAACAGCGGCAAATAAATTTGTAAACCCTAAGGTTATCGATCCAGGGGAATTGTATGGGGAAATTATCCTATGTACTAGCTATGGTTCTAAAATTCATTGTTTGAGGAATTCAAAATCAGGGTTTTGTTTGGAAAATAAAGATAACAATACTTGAAAATTAAAGGAGTTTTGGAAAGCAAATTAAAGAACACAGATTCTAGGGAAGAACTCTTATTATGAATAACATGTAGGAATCAATTAATTTAACAGGTGGAATACTGCAACAATGCTATATTTTCTTGTTTGGCAAATATAACCTAGATTACTAATTAGTGACTCATCTCCGCTCGGTCTCAAAGTACACCAAACTAGTCAATCCGATAAGCTAATCAGTTCAATTCCTACATCTAGTACATCTGTTTGGATAGTGTAGATCGTATCATGTATTCCTATTCCCACTATCAATATTCACCTCTCGGTCCTTCTATCAATAGCTAGACATCTAAATTAATCGTCACCTCTCGGTCCTTGAATTAATCTGGAATTATAGAATAAACACAGGAATCATGAACCTAATTAATTAATCCTAACATGCATCCATAATAATATCAACCCCTAGAATCCGCTAGGGTTTCTAGCCACTCATCGTAGATAGAAATCCAAAAGAAAACATATTAAATTGCATAAACATAAAGAACTTACAAGAAAATAAAAGGGTTTCGTGTTCCCCAAGTCTCCAAACTCTCAAAACCAAATTGTAGAACGAAAATATGATAAGGAATACTCAAAAATCGAGTTTAGTAGGCTATTTGTAGTGGTGGATGTGTATCCTATCAAATCTAGGGCTAAAGATATGAATAAATCCGAATTTAATCAGATTTCCGCTCCAGTAGACACCTCCGCGTCGATCGCTTCTGATTCACGTCGATCGACGCAACTTCTTGATCAGCGTCGATCGCTTCTGATTGGCATCGATCGCTTCTGATTGGCGTCTGTCGACGCAGCTTCTCGCCCCTCCTGCGCGGTCTCACGGTTTTGGCCATAACTTTCTCTCCCGAACTCCGATTGACCCGATTCCAGTTGCGTTGGAGAGCTAACTCAAAGCATCATCCATTTCCATGTGCCAATAGCTCGAATTCCTCTTGTGGACGAAATTGTCACTGCTACTCTTACACGTCACTGCTTCCGGAATGGATTTCTCATGAATTTAGGCCTAAAACCCTACAAAAACACCAAAATGCGCATAATACCACCTAATATAGACTCATGCACATAATATATATATAAACTCAATAAAACTACATAAAATAGTAGAAAATAATATAGATAAGCGAGTAAAATAATGAGCTTATCACTCCCATCGCAAGCTACACTCGTAGACGTTTACGATGTCACCGTCAACCAGAACTGCGGGTTTTAAGCCCCAATTCATTTAATTTCACTACCATGTCAGGATGCTTTTGACACTAGAAATTAATACTTAGTGAAAACCTTAGACCAAGCCATCTGTCAAGAATAGGGATGCAATTCTTGCATTATATTCTAAGATGCTTCTAAGCAATTAACCACAAATTTAACTCCGGCCAAAAGAGACAGTTTAGCATGGCACGGAACCATACCGCACAACCCTTAAAGCTTTTGTTATCTATAATTTAAATAAATCCTAGAATACTTGTGAAAGAGATCTAAGCAAGCTACACTCGTAGACGTTAACGCAAAACCCTCCCACTATTCACATGATTTAAATTGTTTGTCTAGAAATCCCAACAACCGTACCCATGCACCTCTAGGAACTTGCAAGCTACACTCGTAGACGTTTACTAGAACAAGAGATACATTTACAGCCTAGGACCGCTTTGTGGAGGTCAATTGATTATAATTAAAAAATCTGCTTAGTATTTTTTTTTTAAAAGGTTTCTTTATGTGCACACATAATTTCTTTGTCATTATATTTTCCAAATTTTTGCATGTAATAATACGAGTCCAAAAATTCCCAAAATATAATCCAACAAGAAATTAATCACATAAGCATGATTGAAACCTGTAAATAATAAAAGCGATAAAACATGCTTTTCCTATTATCTACACATGCTTAATTGCGCACATAAATAAATCACATCTCATACGAGGACAATTAAGGCAAACAAAAATTCCTCGTGGCCCCAAGAATAGAAAAATAAATTCTATCTATTACAATTTAAATTTGAATCTAATTTTGGATAAATCCAAATCTTTTCAAATCTTCAAGGGCCTCCAAATCTAATTCACCAAATCTTTTGGGATTTAGGCCTTTGTGATTTGATGATTTGCCCTAACCCTAATGCAAACCCTAGGGTTTACACAGGATTGCACAAATCACCAAAACACGAGCCACCGCGATGGGACAGCAGCCGACGACAGCCACAGCCGCTGCCGACCTACCGCCGTCCACCGCCGCTGGACCCAGCGCCGCCCTGCGCGCTTGCGCGCTCCGTCCCAGCCTCGCGCGCGCCCCTGCTGCTGCGCACGCGCCCCTGCCATTGCTCGCACGCACAGCGCGTGCCCTGCCGTGCCGCGCCGCCGTCGCCCGCCGTCGTGCTCCACCGGCCCTGCATCGACTCTGTCTTCGTTCTTCGTCCTCGACCCGTCCAATTACAAAATTTGAAAAAATTACAGAAAACTATTTTATTATAATTTTCAAATCTACACAAATCATGAATTTTCTCGTGATTTTACATAATTAATTCAGCCATAAACGGATAAACCACCGTGGGCTGAATTACACTGGTTGCCACGAGGAACAAAAACCAAATCCACAAAATAATAAATTCATACATGCATGTTGAATTTAATTTTGAACAACAGAGCCATAAATCAGAAACCTGGCTCTGATACCAATTGTAGGATTTTCACCGTGAACCAAATCACCAAAAACCAATTTGAACCAGATCGATTTATGAATATTGCACATAATTCAAATTCACAAAACCCGAGCATGCTCCTAGGAATTTAATGCATATTTGTGGATTGAGAGATTACCGTAATTCCGTCGTCTCTGTACCGATCTTTTGCGTTTGAATTCCAAACATTAATTCAACCACGCAATTCGATTTCTCTACGGAAACAGAAATTAGAATAATAAATTCTAGAGAAAAACAAAAATAAAGTAAAGGGAAGAAGAGATCTGTTGTTCTCCAGATTAGATCTTCAGATCTGTATCCCGGTGCTGATCAAATCTACTACTGGTGAGGACTCCGTAGATCTGTGGCTTGAGCAGGACCAGAATTCGAAAATTCTCCACCTTTCTTTCTCTGAAATCGGCGCCCCCTCTCTCACTCTCTAGATCTAGGGTTTTTCAAATTGTGTTATGAAGTGGCTAGGGTTTCAGAGAGTGAGAGGTCTATTTATAGACCTAGAGTTGTAAAAACCCTAATGGGCTCCTGGGCTCAATTTAGCACACTTGTTGGGCCAGACCTGGGACCTAATGCACATAATAAAGTGGGCCTATAAATTAATTAATTCCCATGTCCACAACCCAGGACACAATTAATTAATTAATATTAATTCTTTTT
>JAPKLW010007958.1:0-14111 GCA_026898455.1 Plectranthus barbatus | reverse complement strand
ATGATCGAGCCCCGGCGTGGTTTCCACAGTCACCTTCATGTACTTCTAAGAGTACTTCCTCTGTCTCGGGAGAGGCGATACACCGAAGGAGGGGTCCTCCGAGCGAACGCCTATATAGCTTACCGTTAATGAGGGTAAAGCGAGCGGCTGCCCTCTCGATTTTTGTCACGTCGTTCTTATCGCCGACCGGAGCTTCCCCGGATAAGTATCGAGTGATTGGGATCCTCCAGTCGTTCCCGTTTTGATCGACGGGCGCAACACTATTTTGGGTGGAGATGGACGGTGCTAGCAGCCAAACCTCAGGATTGGTCGGTTACTTTGGGAGGAACTCGTGGCATCTAAGCTTGCTAAAGCGTCTGCTCGGGCGTTTGATTCTCTGGGGATGTGGCGGAGATCCCACTCCTCGATTCTTTCTTTGAGCCTCTCGATTGCGGAGTGGTACAATTTTAGACGCTCCTCCGTTACAGCGTAAGTGCCATCTAGTTGATTGACCACTAGTTGGGAGTCGCTTTCGGCGCATATTCTACGAGCCCCGAGTTCTAGTGCTAGTTGCATACCTTGGATGAGCGCCTCATACTCGGCCTCGTTGTTCGTTGCTGGGAAATCAAGCCGGATAGCTCGTTCGTAATTCTCTCCGTGCGGATCTGTCAGGACCATCCCGGCCCCGTTGCCGTGCATATTACTAGCTCCGTCGGTCTTCAATGACCAGACGTCGGCATCTTCATCGGCTTTTGTCATGTGAGCTATTTCGCTCTCCGCTTTCAGCTGCAGATTTGTCGAGAAATCCGCAACGAAGTCAGCTAGTACTTGCGACTTGATTGCAGTTCTTGGTTCGTACTGAATTTCGTAACCCCCTACTTCGACGGCCCATTTGAGCAGACGTCCTGACAGGTCCGGTTTCGACAGTACGGCTCTTATAGGGTAAGCCGTAATCACTTTGATGGAGTGCGCCTCAAAGTAGGGCCGCAGCTTTCGAGCGGCATTTACGAGTGCCAAAGCGAGCTTTTCCAAGGCGGTATACCGTGTTTCGGCGTCTAATAAGGATTTACTGGCATAATGGACCGGGTGTTGTTTGTTGTCTTCTTCGCGTACTAGAACGGCTCCAACCGCATGGTCCGACACGGATAGGTAGAGTAGCAATGGCTCACCGTCGACCGGTTTTGACAACAGAGGTGGGCTAGCCAGATAGGCTTTCAGTTCTTCGAGTGCCTTTGCGCATTCCTCAGTCCATTCAACCGCTTTCCTTTTCGTAATGTGCTAAAGAAGGAATGGGTCCTATCGGAGTAGCGTGATATAAAACGGCTAAGGGCGGCGAGGCGCCCGGTTAGCTTTTGCACTTCTTTCGGAGATCTTGGATGTTCTATGCCCTGAACGGCCTTGATCTGCGTGGGGTCCGCCTCTATTCCCCTTCGGGTCACTATGTGGCTGAGGAATTTGCCGGATGCTACCCCGAACGAACGTTTCGCCGGATTCAGCTTCATGTTGTACCTCTCCAAGGTTCGGAAGGCTTCCTCCAGATGGGTCACATGATCCTGGGAGTTAAGCGATTTGACGAGCATGTCGTCAATGTAGACCTCCATTGTCTTGCCGATTTTCTCTTTGAACATAGAGTTGACGAGGCGCTGGTATGTTGAGCCTGCGTTCTTTAATCCGAAAGGCATTACCCTGTAGCAGTAAATGCCTTGACTGGTGATGAAGGCTGTCTTTTCCTGATCGTCGGGGTGCATCTGGATCTGATTATACCCCGAGAATGCGTCCATGAAGCTCAAGAGTTCATGTCCTGCGGTCGCATTGACTATGGCGTCAATGTGCGGTAGAGGATAGGGATCCTTTGGGCAGGCCTTGTTTAGGTCAGTGAAGTCAATGCAGACTCGGTTCTTTCCATTCTTCTTCTTGACGACTACCACGTTGGCAAGCCAAGTGGGGTAATGTACTTCTCGTACCGACCCAATGTCAATGAGTTTCTGTATTTCCTCGTTGATGGCCTGATTCTTCTCCGCGGAGAATTTTTGCCGTCGCTGCTGTACTGGCCTGCAGCTTGGGTCCACTTGGAGGCGGTGTGTGTTGACGGACGGGTCGATCCCGGTCATGTCGCGATGTGACCAGGCAAATACGTGGACTTTCCTCCGGAGGAACCCTAGAAGGGCGCTCCTGACGTCGGGGGGAAGCTCCGCCCCTACGAAGGTGGTGCGAGTCGGATCAGATTCGTCGAGAGTTACCTCCTCCAACTCCTCGGCTTCTGGTCGACCCGCGAGGATCGATACCGAGCTGTGTTGTTGCGAACAAATGGCTCGAAAGCTTGCGTAGTAACAGTCCCTGGATGCTTTTTGTTCTCCTCGGATAGTCTAGATTCCCCAGGGAGTGGAAAACTTAAGCGCTTGGTGATACGACGAGGGAACTGCCTTGAGTTTGTGGATCCAGGGCCTCCCTAGGATGGCGTTGTGCGCGGAGGTTGCGTCTACAACTTGGAACTTCACATCCAGGTTCAGGCCTCCGCAGTACATAGGTAGAGTGATTTCTCCGACTGTCTGTTGTTGGCCCCCAATGAAGCCGTAGAGGGTCATGGTTATCGGCTTTATCTTGCTCATGGGGATCTGCATTTCTTTCAACGTCCGAAGGAAAATGATGTTCGCGGAGCTGCCGTTGTCCACGAGCAACCTCTTCACTTGGCAATTTGATATCAGGAGTGATATCACGAGTGCGTCATGGTGCAGATGGATAAGCCCCGGCGTATCATCAGCGTTAAATTCAATTGCCTCGTGCTTTTGTGCGGGGCTGATGTGATGGATCTCCTGATTGAGAATCCTGCGGGCTCTCTTGGCTGCAGAGCGCGACCTTCCACTGATCTCCGACCCCCCAACGATCACGTGGATCGTTCGCTCGGTGGGTGGTGGCTTGTTCTGAGGTTCCGGGTTTCCAGTAGGGTTGGCTTGCCTTCCCCTGGTCCATGTGTTTTTTCCCTTGTTGGTCAGGTACTCGGTAAGGAAGCCATTTTTCAAGAGTTCGAGTACTTCCAGGCGTAGAGCCTGGCACTCCTCCGTTTTGTGACCATGGTCATTGTGGAAGCCACAAAACTTCTTCGTGTCCCGTGTCTTAGGGTCGGATTTCATCTTGGCAGGCCACTTCACGACGCCACCGAGCCCCTTGAGCACGTTGTTGAACAGGTAGTTCTGGTCGATGCAAAGGCTGTATGGAACCTCACCCGCACGTGACGTACGGCTATAAGGATGATCTCGACGGGAGCGTCGCTCGTCGCGAAGGTCCTTACGATCCACATACCTCGACATAGAGGAGCCTCCTCTATATCGAGGCTCCCGGTGTTGGTTAGCGAGCTCGTAGGCCTTCTGCTCGTTCAGGCGTACGATGCGGTTCGGCTCGTCCTCCTCCCAATTGATTTCGGCCCAGGCTTGTGAGAGGACCGAATCCATATCGTAGCAAGGGTGACTGGTCAGGTCCCGGTAGAGCTTGGAGGACACGTCTAGGCCATTCTTGAAGGCGAAGACCGCAGTGAGAGGAGGGCAGTTCGGTATAGAGGCGAGCTCTTGGTTGAAGCGTCCCACGTACGACCTTAGCGATTCTCCCTTCTTGTTGCGTATGCTGTTTAGCGCATCTGGATGCTTGGCTATACGTCGGCAGTTGGAGTATTGCTTCCTGAATGCCATGTGGAGCTCTGAAAATGTCGAGAAGGAGCTCCTCGGTAAGTTGACGAACCACTGAAGTGCTGGTCCGGTTAGACTCGCCCCGAAGCTTTTGCACATACAGGCTTCGTGCATCTCGCCTGGGATCGAGGTGGTCAGCATCTTCTGCTTATAGAGGGCTATGTGATCCTCCGGATCAGTCGTCCCATCATAAAGCTGGAACGAAGGCGGCACAAACCTTGCCGGGACATCGGTGTTAGTGATGTCGGGTGTGAAAGGCGAGTCAGTGTAGCTGTCGCGCGGTATCAGTGAATCCGGGGGAATGATCCCCGGGATACGGCAGATGAGCTTTTCCAACCCAGCCATGCGCGCCTCGAGATGCTTCTCGTATTTGCCCCGAAGCGGTTCGGTAGCGAGGCTCTCAGTCGGGTGGTAGGTTGTCACTCCCGCAGGTCTGCGCCCTGGATCCGACGTCGCAGGCGTGTCATGGTCAACCGCCTCCTCCAGGTCATGGGCCAAGTTCTTGCGGGGGTTGGTCGGTTTCTCGCCAGTGAGGGGCTCCTCGATGAAGGGTTGCTTCTGGAGCGCCTTCTCCTTGCGGAGTTGCTCGTTCTCCCTACGCAAGGCATGGTTGGTGGCGTGCAATTCCATGATTCTGGAGTCCGTCTCCTTCGCACGGCGTCGGTTTTCCTCGGCCTCCTCAGCCAGTCGGGCCAGGATTGTATTCAGCAGTTCCGGAGGTACGGCTTGAGCGCCGCTGGTCTGCAGAGTTTGCCGCACTAGCTCATCGACAGGGACGAGGTCCTTCGGTGCCGAGGAGCTTGGTGGGCGAGTGCCAGCCGTCTTCCCCGCTTGATTTCCCGTTTTCCCACTATTACCTGTCATGAAATCAACGAAGAGAACACGGAAAATAGTTCCAAGGGCCCCACGGTGGGCGCCAAATGTTGAGGTTCGATTTCACGAGAAAATGGAGCCCTTAGAACTTTATGAGAACATCACAAATAATAACGAAAATCGGGAATAACAAACGTGAATTAAAGGTGAAAATCAAATATATGGCGAATGAAATGGTGCGAATATAACTGATGTCAATGATGAAAAGAATCTGTAAAGAATTCGGCAGAGTTACGGCTATATTTTGTTATGAGGGAGTCCCCCTAAAAATGAGCCTCTTGCCCCTATTTATAGACAGGATAGGGGCAAGTAGTCAGCAGCTAACCCTAGCCGTCGAGCAGCAACGGCTCGCCTCGAATATCGGACCGGTTGCGGGTTTTTCGGGGAAGGTTAGGGCTTCCAACGATCGGGCGCCGCCAGCAAGCTAGGGTTCCTCTTCTTGCCACGCCTCGATATCAACCCATAAATCTCCTCGATGGCGAGGCTCTTTGCTCCTCGATGGCGAGGCCTTGACTTGGGCGGATTTTCAGTGTCTTGTTGTCATTGGTGGACTAGCTTTAAGAGTTGGGCTCGTTTGCGCAGGCCGACTTGTCTATTGGGCCTGGGCTCGTGGGCCTGGCCCCAACAATATCTTTTCTAAATTATAATATGTGAGGGGAGATGGTCTCAAAGAATTAGGGTTTCATTTTTTTTTACAATGAAGTGGCTTAAATTATATTTTGTTAACTGTTCTTAATATTTTATTTTTGAAATAAAGAATAATTATTTTAAAGTAGGAAATGAGCAATCATCTATTCTATCACGTGTACATAAATCAATTACAATTATTTATAAGTTGTTTCCTTTTAAACAAATGAAAGATGTTAATAATTTATACTTTGTGACTGTGCAATCTTATCACAATAGAATGCAGGATAAGGATCCTCTGCAGTGGGGTGAACCACAGCACCCCATGCTGTGCCCTTCTCACCCACTCAAATAATGCCACATCAGTTTTATTTATTTTTATTTGTGTTTTCATTTTTAGTTGAATTTTAAAACATTATAAAATTTAATTATGGAATAATTATCTCTATAACATTAATTGAATATTCATACCAAAATTGATGTTCAAGTGTAAATAATTAAATTAGCTCATCCGTAAATAAAATAGGTAAAATTATACTAAATGTAGTATAATTCTACATCTTAATTAATTTCTGCATAGGCATTATTTTTAAAAAAATTGTGACTGTTCACGGTTTCTCAAAAAGAATTAACGAAAATGAAATTAACATTAATAGTCTCTTGAAAAACTGAAAAGATATTTTTAAAATTAAAAGTTAATAATGATTAAAAAACAATGAATAAGTAAATAAGAAAATAAGATTTAAGTGATATGGCATTATTTGAGTGGGTGGAGGGTGCACAGCAGGAGGTGCTGTGTTTCACCTCACAGCAGAGGATCCTAGTCCATAGAATGCATACATTGTACACACACGCACAAATCTTCCATCATTACAATTTAATTATTCTTCCTTGATTGTGACAATTTTATCTTTTTAGAGTATTGTTCAAATATTACTAAATTATATCCTTTACATATTTATTCGACAAATTTCTTCTTGTTGTCTGTCCACATGCATTATTTTAAATACTAATAATTTAAGAGAATAAAAATTAAGGATATATTTGTAATGTTTATATCATAACACATGATTTGCAGAATTTTAATCTAATGTAGCATTGGGATAAAATTGTTAACATTTTCAAAAGTCAATATCAATTTACAAAATCTATATCTATATCTATATCTATATAATATACTAAAGGAGTTCCAGGAAACTCCCTCCAAAATTTTTGAAAAACGTGTCAAACCAAATAAGATATATTAAATAAATTCATGATTATTTTTTCAATATAAAATTTAGGATTTATACATTTTCATTATAAACATGTATTTTGGATAATATGAAAGCTTGATAGATCTCAATATAGGAGATAACATAGATGAATTAAATATATCTAAGCTAAAATATTATAAATTATATACATATAAAAAATTATGAAAGTCATGCAACTAATATATAGCGAATTTATGTTATAATGCAATTTAGAATATACTCTATTATTTTTCAATTGAAAAAATATTTTTGCTTTGTCATCAGATGAATAAAATTAATATTTTATAAATACATTTTTATTTAGTATTCTTTATATAGTTTTTTAAATATTAAAATATTTTTCTTAATATGTAAGAAATAGATATAATATGAAGTTTATTTCAATAAAATATAAATTTAAAAATAATTATATTATCTTATATTAAAGTTAAAATATATTTTCGTGCAACGGGTACAATTCTAGTATTATACTAAAGGAGTTCCAAAAACTCCCTCCAAAATTTTTGAAAAGTGTGCACAAATAAAAAAAATATTAAATAAATTAATGATATTTTTACAATTGTTACTTCATGGTTGGAACATATCAATCTATATAATATATTGAAAAATGTGCATGTTGAAATAAAATGATTATTTTTTGAAAAAATAATAGAAATTATTTTTATTAAAAAATTAATTTAATATAATTATATTCAGAATTATTTTATTTTTAAAATTGTTAAAACTTTACATTAATTGAATCATTTAGCAAATAAACTTTAGAGTTTTTAAATAGCAAAAGTTATTTGAAATGAAAAACAAAACAACATGTTTGCAATGTAGTTTGAATATCATAATTCTCATTTTAATATTTTAATTTTGGATTAATATTATTTTGATAATTAGTGCATTTTAATTCATAAAATATATATATATATATATATATATATATATATATATATATTTACAAATATAACCTAATAACTATAATTTTATAAATGTTAGACATTAAGTTGCTAAAATTAACAAACTTAGAAATTACACCATAATTTTCGGTGTAAGATATTACATTAGAAATACAGACAAATATTGAAAGTTAAATTATAATTTGTGAGCACTATGATATTTTTGTAAAGTTGGCAAATGTTAGTAGTTTAAATGCAAATACTTTTATTTTGGGTATAATTTTGAATAAATATTATATGTGATGAAAGTTTATTAGAGAAGTTTATTGTTTTTTTTTATGTATTTTTATATAATATCTATTTAATATTATTTTAATCAAACTACTATAATATCTATGTAGTCATTTATATACACTGGAAATATAAATTATTATTCAATAAAGTAAATAATATCATGATATTTTTGAATAAATCAGTTATATATTATTTCGAAGAATATTTGTTCGCGCAACGCGCGAGTATAAATCCAGTAATATACTAAAGGAGTTCCAACAAATTCCCTCCAAATTTTTTGAAAAACGTGTCCATACCAGATAAAAGATATTATTAAATTCATGAATACTTTGCTATTATCTGTTTATTTTTTATAAGATAATCATACTTTCAATTAACGGTGCTTTTATTTATTATGTCGATACACCTGTGTTTAAAATTTTCAAAATAACTATGATCTTTTGCACACAGGTTCAAGTTTTAAATATTACAAAGTTTAAGATTTATAAATTTTCATTAAAAATATGTATTTTGGACAATATGGAAGCTTGATAATTCTGTACATAGCAGATAAGATAACATAAATAAATTCAATATCCTAAGCTAAAATAATATAAATTATAATAATTAATATGTGTTAGAGGATATAAAGTCATGCAATTAATGTATAAATAATTTAATCTATCAACGTATGTTATAATGCAACGTATAATATATTATTTTTCAATTAAAAAATAATTTTTCTTATTCATTAGATAAATGTAAATTATACTTTATAAATATATTCTTATTTAGTATTTTTTATACAATTTTTTTAAATATTAAAATATATTTCTATAATATATATATATATATATATATATATATATATATATTACTAAATTTGAAAATAATTAAATTTTCTTATATTAAAATTTAAAATAAGTATAAAAATTATTTTCGTGCAAAACACGAGTGTAATTCTAGCATCTCAAAGGTTCAATACATGGAAAGTAAACAAAGTAAAAATATGTACATGAATATACATATCTAGAACGTTCTCCTATCTCCCAATACAAAAATCTTGTAATATACTAAAGGAATTCCAACTTTTCCCTCCAATTTTTTTGAAAAGCGTGAACATGTTAAATAAATTAATATTATTTCTATAATTATTAAATTATGGTTAAAATATATCAATATATCTAATATATTATGAGCAAGTTGAAATAAAATGTGTTTTTGAAAGAATTATTGCATATTAATTTTATTTAAAATTTATTTCATAAATTTATATTCAATAATAATTTAGTTTTACAAAATTATTGAAAACATTGCATAAATGCAATTATTTAGCAAATTAACTTTAGAGTTTTTAAATTGCAAAAATAATTTGAACAAACGACAAAACAAATATGTTTGCAATGTAATTTGAATATTAAAATTCTCATTTTATTATTTTAATTTCTAAACTCATATTATTTTTAGGAATCAATGCGTTTAATTTATAATATTTATTTTATTTTACAAGAACCTAACATTTGTACTTTTATAAATGTTAGACATTGAGTCGATAAAATCAACTAACTTAGAAATTAAATTATAATTTTTGGAATAAGATATAAATTAAAAATATAGACAAATATTGTGAGTTAAATTATAATTTGACAAAAGTTAGGAGAGTAAATTCAAATGTTTTTATTTTGAGTACAACTCTGAATGAATAATATATGTGGTGATAATTTATTAGACAAGTTTAGTACGTATTTTTTACAGATTTTTATACAATATGTAATAGTATTATTTTAAGCGAACTACATTAATATATTCACTGAAACATAAGTTATTATTTAATAAAATATATAATATTATTGTCATAATATTTTAAATTAGATTATTTGTATATTATTTTGAAAAGCATATGTTTGCGCAACGCGCACGGGTGTAAATCTAATCTATCTATCTATCTATTATACTAAATCAGAATCGTGAGTTACTGTTTTGATCCCGCTTAAAAACATCCCATCGAAAACTATTCACCTCAGCATTAAAAATCGCTTTTGTTCAATTAATTGGCTAAAAGCTTTCCGCTGCACGTCTTCTCTGCGGTGGTCAGTATATTGATGTAAAAACTTTTCAAAGTATGCGTGCTCGATTATCCAAATAGTTATGGGGATAGAAGGACAATTCAAAATTCAAAATTCAAATTAAGCTTTCTGCAGGATCTATATATACACACACACAAGTGCCGAGTACTTCATAACTTCTATACATTAATTTTCTCTGTTCTTTCAGATATGAGATACACACACGATTACTTCAAGATTTCTATACGCATTTGCTCTGTTCTTTCAGTTACGAGGGTTCATACATATTATTTATATCTCAAAATATAACACGATTTTATGTTTGCAGAATTTGTGAGTTGCCTTCTCGAAGATATGAACTATCCAACATCACACCATGGATGAGTTCCATTTGGTCCTACAACGAAAAAAAAAAATTTGAGGTTAGAATTCTAACTTAAATTTTGACATCTCAAACAATACTCATTATAGGGTATTTTAATTTTTAGGTTCACATTTTGTCGAACAAAAGCAAAATATAATATGTAAATTTGTATAATACAGTACTTATAAATTTTTAAGACTTTTGCCCAATCAAATAATGTCTTGAATTTATTCGACAAATTTAGGATTGAGCGCATGCTCCAGTCTTATAAACTGATTACAGAAAGCTGGAAAATAATGTTGCATGTAAGAGACTGCCCTGCCATTTTGCTGCTTTTGGGATAGTGTTTGCACAATGGCGATGGCAAAGTCAAGAGCGTGGGTGTCATTTCTTGCAACAACGCTCCAACCACGACGGGTATCAACAGCGGCGGCTCTTCTTCTTCATCGATCGGGATCTACAGCTCGCTACCCACGCTAATATCGCTTTTCAAGATTCCGCCGAGATCCATCCCAATATAACTGACAGGAGTGATACATGAAAGAGACCAAAGGGAGAATGAGATTAGTTAAAACTTGAGGATATAAAAAGTTCTTGAAAATATAAAATTCAACTAGAGAGATAGAGAGAGTATTTGCAGTTTAGACCGGGTTATGAGAAAGAAGAACAAAATCAAAAGCTTGAATCGGTAATTTGTAGAAGAGAGAGAAAATTATTTGTAAAAAACTAAAAATGTATATTAAGTTTGATAATGATTTTTTTCTTGGGAGTGATATCTTGACAGATAAAAAGTTAAAATGAGAAATGATGGATGATTGTATGTCTTGAGAATAGAAAATATTGCAGAGGTTTTGGAACTTGGAAAACCTGTCGGATAGCAAGAGTATTTTGAAATTCGTTGTTAATTTCAAGTTCCAAATCACTTACAAATCAAGTCTCTATGTAGCATATATTAAAAACAGTATTTTTTCCATCAATTGTACAATTTATGATGCTAAACTCTATAATTAATATAAAAATTTTGCTGAATCTATAATTTTGTCGAGTTTCAATGCCCACTTTTAACTCACAGCAGTGCATATAATTATATAACTTTAGTGCACATATATATAACTTCAGCCATTTTAATAATTAGTTTGTGTTTCGAATTCGATACTGATAACTTATCTTACATAATTAAACTAATAATTTAACTCTTAACAAGAAGTTTGGAGGAAAAAAATCCTTATTTACTCATCATTTTATATTAAGTCTATTAAATATTTTTAATGTAATATGTATGACATGATGCAAGAGTCTTGAAATTTTAATTAATAAATTTAAGGATATCAAGAATATATTTACTCAAAATAAAATGTTTTCGAAACTTCTAATTTGAAGTTTTATATATATATATATATATATATATATATATAATAGATAGATATGGGATCATATGATAATAAATAATGTATTAAAAATAAGAATGAATCTCATCCGTTTGATCTAATTAAATCAATGACTGATATTTAATCAAGCAACAATTAAAATGCAATAAATGATTAAGCAACAACTGAAATACAATCAAGCAATATTATAATTAAGCAACAACTAAAACACAATCAAGCAACATTGTAAAGGTAATCAAGCGGCTTCATCATTTTATCACGGGGGGAATTTTTATCACCGAATCCAATCCTTATATATATATATAAAAAAAATCCATTTATTTAAACTAACACACCCCAATATTCCTGATTTGCTTTAACATATGACCTCTTCAACTTTTTTATTTGTTTTCAAATACTATTAAAGTACACAATTATCATGATATGCTGCAATTATAATCAATATTTAATATACTTACATCTTTTTTTCATAAATATTTTGCAATTATTTGTTCATTTGTTATAACACAATCATATTACCAATTAATATAGTTTTTATTTATTGTGCCCATCCACCCATGTTCAAAATTTTTAAAATAACTATGATTTTTTGCGCACAAATTCAAATTCTAAATATTACCAAGTTTATGATTACTACACTTTTATTAAAAATATGTATTTTTGATAATATGAAAACTTGGTGATTTTCTACATAGAAGATAACATAATAATTAATATGTGTAAAAAGATGTCAAAATCATGCAATTAATTTGTAAGAATTTAATATATACACATATGTTACTAATGCAATGTAGAATATATTATTTTTTAATTGAAAAAATATTTTTGCTTATTCATCAGATAAATACAATTTATATAAGTATATCCAAATTTTGTATTCTTTATACAATTGCTTTAAATATTAAAATATTTTTCTTTAATACATATATATAATAGATATAATACTAAGTTTATTTGGATAAAATATAAATTTAAAAATAATTATATTCTCTTATAAATAGATTTAAATATAAGTTTAAAATTATTTCCGTGCAACGCACGGGTGTAATTCTAGTTACAAATAAAACAAACACGCACCCCTCTACAAGTAACAATCACAGCATTCACAGCATTGTAAAACTCGTTAAGCGTTAGTCGAACGTAAAAGTGAGTCTAGTGTCTAGGAGGTTTAAGTGGTTAAAATATTTTTATTATTTTTTAAATATATTGAAATTATTAAACATCTTAATAAAGTAAAGATGGATCAATATTACTCAAACGTCCTAAATTAATATTACAACATTTATATTTCAATATTATAATAATTTACAATTTAATATTTCAATCATTTATATTCCAATATTTTAATTTTATTTTTTATAATTCATAAATATTTTTATAAATTTATTTTATACATTAAGATTTTTAGTTTTGTTTTAAATTTTAAAAAAAATGCAAAATCACCTAATATAGCCACCTAGCCCGCCTAAATTCGACTAATCGGCCGAACAATTCGCTTAGGTGGTGCACAGAAAAAGATCAATTTTCAACGGATTACATAATTTTCGGTATGTTGATTAATTGCCTAGTGATTAAGCGGCGCCTAAGCGGTCTTAGATGCCGATTTTTACATCACTTGCTAGAAGCGACCATGCACCCTCTTCATTGACCGGAATCGGTCATCACTATGGAATCGCCTGGACACGAATGTTGTCCAACACCTCCAACTACTTCGTCTCCTCCCCTGCTACCAGTCTCTAGGGACTAGGGGTGTGCATTCGGTCGGTTCGGTTGAGAACCGACCGAAATTCTGAAAATCGAACAAACCGAACCGAATCTGAAAACCGACCGAAAACCGCACCGAACAACCGGCCAACCGAACCGAACAATTCAGTTCGGTTTCTGTCGGTTCGGTTATAACCGAACTGCAACTATTGGTTTTTTTTAAATCCTGTAAAATTCGAATTTCACATCACATTTTTAGAAATAATTAACATAAAACATAACATGACACATTAAAAGCATAAAACATAAATTCCATGTCTAAAATCCTAGCATCCAATCCAAGTTCAACTCCAAAATCCAAACAACCAACTCCAAAACCCAAACTTCATTACAAAAAATAAAACATAAAAGTTCATTCATGTTCCATATTTAAAAAACAAGTTCTTCATTGTCCATTTTGCATCAGCATCAAGTTCTTTTAATTGTTGTACCTACAAGAATATAATATATGTATGAGTGATTATATGATAAAAAAATACAAACATTAAAATAAAAAAAGGTATTACCATCAATCATCTTGCAATGAACATCACTCTTCACTCGATCTCCATTTCTTGTTGCTTGTCTTCTTTTTCCTTTGAACCAATCCCAGAAATACCTTAAAAAATATAAAAAAACAATATAAATAAGTGTTTCACATTCAATATTAAAGAGAAGTAATTAATGAAAGAACAAACAATATTGACGAACCTTCCTCGTGCTTCTCTAGGCTAATCAAATTCTATTCATAATCAATTGGCTTTTTTTACCTTCTCAACCAATTCTGAACACATATGAGGCCTTCAACAATCTTAGGAGTTAGAGAACTCCTAAAAGAATCAAGTATTCGACCACCAGTGCTAAAAGCCGATTCTGAAGAAACTGTAGAGATAGGCATTGCAAAAACATCTCGAGCAAGAAGTGAGAGAATTGGGAACCTACATTGTTGTACATCCCACCACTTCAAAACCTCAAATT
>JAPKLW010007957.1:0-14112 GCA_026898455.1 Plectranthus barbatus | reverse complement strand
TATTTCTATTTTAAGCATCATTAGCATTTTGATTACACAAGATTAATAGTCCTCTTATTTAATATACTTTTTTCTTGTTGATTTATATTATTGTTATGTGCATTGAACACTCGTATTTTCTTATATAAAAGTATAATTAATAAAATTATGTTTTGTATATTATTTTTATTAATTTGTATACTATTATCAACAAAACATATGGGTCGGCCCAAACAATATTCATATCACTGACTCGTCATGACAAATTCATTTCATGAAATATTTATTTTTCTTTTTAGGAAATTGTAGCATCTGTTTTTTCCCGTAATTTAATGTTCTAATCGATGACTTTTCTCATACTAGCCACTTTAATTTTGTTGGACTAGCTAGGGACACCGACATCCAAATTTTAATTATAGAATTGCATGCCTTTATGCTCCACGTCCGAATGTACTGTCGCGTAACACCAAGGAATCCCGTTCCTGTGGCAGTAGGCCGAATCTGAGAACTCGTCATTGTCCTTCTCTACTGTAATTAAGCTATGTTGGTAATTAAGTTCAACTCTCACCTTCAAATCATTTTCTATTTTTCTTTTAGCAGTGTGGGAAAATATATCTTGTATTTCACTCAATGAAAATAATATACAATACATGTATTTATAGTACTAGAAAAATATCTAACCTATGATATCTAGGATAATCTATACAAGATATGAATATATCTCAAGACCCCCCCGCAAGCGAAGACGAGGATAGACGAAGCTTGGAACAAAAATATTCAAACAGCTTTCGAGAAAGGCTCTTCGTGAAAATATCGGCTATCTGATCTTCGCTTGGAATGAACCGAGTGCATATCTGATTCGAACTAACCAGTTCCCGGACGAAGTGGTAGTCAATATCAATGTGTTTTGACCGTTTGTGAGAGACCGGATTCTGAGTGAGGAATAATGCACTAGAATTATCGGAGAAGAGTAACGGAGGCGAGACGAGTTCAATATGCATATCTCGTAGGAGGTTCAAAACCCAAAGTACCTCGGATGCCGTATTTGCAATAGCACGGTATTCCGACTCACAACTTGAACGCGAAACTGTAGGCTGCTTCTTAGCGCTCCAAGATATTACATTCTAACCAAGAAAAATAGCGTATCCATAGGTGGAACGTCTGGTGTCTGGGCAGCGAGCCCAATCGGCGTCAGAAAACCCGCGCAATGTCATCGAGCCGCGACTGAAGGTAAGGCCATAATGGACCGTGCCTTTCAGGTAACGGAGCATGCGCTTTAGACCTTGAAAATGTTCTATGGTCGGAGCTTGCTGAAACTGACTCATGGTGTTAACAGCGTAAGCAAGATCTGGTCGAGTGACGGTGAGATATTGTAGGGCACCGAGAAGCGAGCGATAGAGAGTCCGGTTCTCGAAAGAGGGTCCATCTTTAGCAAAGGTGGCACCGGGCGGAAGCGGAGTAGACACCGGCTTAGCATATAACATATCAGCTCTTTTGAGAATGTCCATAGCATATTTAGTTTGAGTAAGCTTGAGACTGTCGTCTGAGTAAGTAGCTTCCAAACCTAGGAAATAGCTGAGGCGGCCGAGGTTTTTCGTAGAGAATTCAGAGTTGAGGCAAGACATCAGAGTCGTCATGGCGTGAGTGTTGTTGCCTGTGATAATAATATCATCTACATAGACCAATAGATAAATGAGAGCAGTCCGGTTGCGAAGGACAAACAAGGAGGTGTCAGCAGAACTGCATAGAAACCCCAAGGAGATCAGAAAATGCCTGAAACGCTGGTACCAGGCTAGGGGAGCCTGCCGAAGACCGTATATTGCCTTCTGAAGTCGACAAACATGCGATGGATGCTGCTGATCAATAAATCCAGGGGGTTGTTCCATGAAAATCGGAGTGGACAGAACCCCATTTAAGAAGGCGTTCTTGACGTCAAGTTGATGCAGAGGCCAGGAGTTCATGACGGCAATGGATAGAACAACACGAACTGTAGATGCTTTGACAACAGGGCTGAATGTGTGAGTGAAGTCGAACCCAGGAATTTGGCTGAACCCTTGAGCAACCAATCGAGCTTTATATCTGTCTACAGAGCCATCAGATAATAGTTTGGTCCGATAAACCCATTTGGAGCCGACAACATTGGTGTTGGACGGCCGTGGAACCAGGACCCAGGTTTTGTTAGAGATAAGAGCCGCCATCTCTTCTTTCATAGCATTCGTCCATTCAGGAACATGTAAAGCAGATTTAATGCCGCGAGGTTCCGGCAGAGCTGTAGATACAGAATATACAGAGATCAAATTTATGTCAAGCGGATAACGAGGTTTGAAAATACCCGACTTAGCACGCGTCTGCATGGGATGACGAATGTTGGCTTGGTTAGGAGGATTTTCTGGCGAAGGGGGAGCAGGATGATTTGCAGGTGGAGTGGGAGGTTGAGGGGCCTCGTTTTGTGGTGGAGGTGCGGCTCGGAGCTCGGGAAGAGGCTCAGTTACGGGAGCAGAATTAAGGTTTAATGTGGACTCTGAAGCGTCGAAGTACGACGTGAGCTCTAAGCGTGATGTAGGTTTGGACGGTGAGTTTGATGAGAACGGAAAATGTGTCTCATCGAATCGGGCATGGCGAGTAATATAGATGCGGGAGGTAGTGAGATCGAGACACCTAAAACCCTTGTAGTTAGGACTATACCCTAAGAATATGCATGGCAAGCTGTGTGGCTCTAATTTATGTTTGACATAGTCACGCAAACAGGGAAAAACACGACACCCCCATGTCCGGAGATTAGCAAACGAAGGCAAGCTTGTATAGACTAGTTCGAAAGGAGATTTATTTTGGAGAAGAGGAGTAGGCAATCTGTTTATGATGAAGACTGCGAAACTGAAAGCATCTACCCAAAAAGATGATGGTGCGTTGGCGTGAAATAGTAAAGACAATCCCATTTCTGTGATGTGTCGATGTTTTCTCTCGGCATGACCATTCTGAGAAGGGGTGTAGGGACAGGAAATGAGGTGATGTATACCGTTTTTGACAAGATGAGACTTTAGACGTAGGTTTGTAAACTCGGTACCGCCATCACTTTGGAATTTCTTAATTTTCCGAGAGAGTTGGTTTTCGACAAAAGCTTGGAATTGCAAAAATGTGTCGAAGAATTCAGATTTGGCGTGAAGAGGATAAAACCAGGTAAACCTAGAGTAATCATCAATAAACACTGCATAGTAACGATAACCAGAACTTGAATTAACGGGGGAAGGTCCCCAAAGATCACAAGGAACCAAGTCTAAGACATGAGACGCTCGACTTTCAGAGACAGGAAACGGTAAATGAGAGCTTTTTGCTAACTGACACGACGTATAATGACGATTTAGATGAAGTAGTACTGGAAATTAACTGGAGATTATTTAGTAAGCTGACTATACGAGAAGATGTGTGACCAAGGCGGTAGTGCCAGACGTTGGATGAGGCGTGTAGAAGATGAGTGTGGGCGAGGGCAGTAAGAGCAGAAACGGGATTGTGGAGTACGTACAACCCATGCTTACGCGTGCCTGTGGCTATTGTCTTACCTGTACGCCGCGACTGGATTTGAAACTGCACATCAGTAAAGAGCACATTAATCGGATAATCATGGGTAAGCCGACTAACAGAAAGGAGATTCTTTGTAATATTCAGAACAACAAGTATGTTGTGGAGATATAAAGATGGTGATAAGCACAAAGAACCAATATGAGAGATACGAAGGCAATCACCGTTACCAACGGCGACTTGATCCGAACCAGTATAATCAGAAACATTGTCCAAGGTAGACGCATCCTGAGCAATATGTGCCGAGGCACCTGTGTCCAAGTACCAGTCGGAGGCCGACGAAGGCGAAATAGAGCAATTGGCCGTGAATGCTTCGGCCAACTGAGCCGTATTTTGTGGGCGCGAGGCTCGATCGAAGGAGCGGTCAAACCGCTTAGGGCAGTCGAATGCATCATGGTCAGTCTGACGACAGAAATAGCACCAAGGGGGACGGCGCTTTTTGTTGTTGTTGTTGCCCTTCGACTTACCCTTCCCGCGATATTGGTTCGAGCTTTAATCGCGTGGCTTGTATTGATTTGCCGCATGAAAGGCGACGGTCGGCGAAGAAGCCGGAGAAGCAGCGGATTTTAAAAATAGTTCATGACTCAGAGCCCTGGCAAGGATGGTGTCGAAGTCCGGAAGGGGTTCTTGTGCCATTTGAGCCGCGGTGAACGTGGCGAACGAGGGGCAGAGGCCACGGAGGAACCAATGCGATTTGTCTGAGCCATCAATAGATCGACCAATTGCAGAAAGTTGGTCGTAGATGTTCTTGAAACGACGTCCGTAATCGGCGACGGGTAATTCGTCTTGCTTCATCGAGAGAAGGTCGTCTTTGAGGCTGAGTTCGCGAGCCTTGGAGCGATGACTGTAGGAACGAGAAAGAGCCTCCCAAACTTCCCGAGACGTAGAACAACCGATAATCACAGCCATAGACTCCTCGGTCAACGTGGAGACGAGGAACAGCTTGATCAATTGATCTCGAGAATACCACTGTGCATAAGCAGGGTTAATACCCGCAGTCGAAGGAAGGTTCTTTTGCGGAACCTCAACGGAGCCATCGACGAATTGCATGAAGTTTTGGGTGATAAGCAAGGGCTCGATCTGTGCATGCCAAAGCATATAGTTGGACGACGTGAGTTTGATGTTCACCATGTGTATGATGGTGGACAGGGGAAGTGTAGGCAGATCGGTCGTCGGAGGAGCAGCCATGGAGAACGACGTGCGGCGCGTTTCGAAAGATTGGAGGAAATTAGGGTTTAGCCAATGTTATGGCTGATACCATGTGGGAAAATATATCTTGTATTTCACTCAATGAAAATAATATACAATACATGTATTTATAGTACTAGAAAAATATCTAACCTATGATATCTAGGATAATCTATACAAGATATTTTACAAGATATGAATATATCTCAAGAAGCAGGCTGTATTCAAATTCAAGTGGTCTAAGAGTCTGAATGGAGTACCTCTGAAGAATTTTAGCAGTGTAGTGTAGTTGATCTAAGGCGAACAACTTGCTATCTCCTGCGGCCCTCTTTGGTAAGTACATTCCTAAATTTGATTGGCATCAACTAAGCCAAGGATGGTTGAAGAAGATGCTGGATGTAGATTGTTGAGAGAGAAGGAAATGGGTGAGAACGGGATTGAGGAGAAAAAGAGTGACTATATTTTATAGGAAAATGATATTTGACCAGAATTGGCTATGTAAATCTTCACTGTGATAAATTAGTGTTTTCCTTAAATAACCTTTCGAGATATGAGAAAGTTTATCTCTCTTCTCATTTAATAGATTGTATACTTTCAATAAATACAATTAAATATTATTCTATATTCAAAATAATAGAGGTTATGTAATAAGATATTAATATAATTATATTTTATTAATATATATCGTAAGGATTATATTTTATACAACATCTATTTTATTTGCATAACTATTTAGAAAAAAGGATCATAATTTTGATGGCAAAAATAACATTATAATCCTAATATTATATAAATTTATAATATTTAATTAAGAAAACGTATAAACTAATTATTATGAATAGCATTGTTCATATTCATAATTTATCATTACTCAATATATTTAGCTTCATCTTATTTAATAAGACTAATAAATATTGATTGTATATTTATATATTTTTATATATTGCGTCATTATTTGATTTTTCTGTGAACCGTGATTTAACATATGAAGTTGAGTATATGCCCGAATTTTATGAAACTTATATCGACAAGTATGATTTCGAATGTCTTATTAAGTTCTGATAATTGAATTTGATGTTGGAAACACGAGCATGAGAAGCTAGAGTCTTGAATTGATAGTCGAACTCATATCGATTACGACTTTTATCTGAATGTTTCATTCTTCAAACCAAACTAAAAATTATTAGAGAATAATTTATCGAATTAATCCAAATAATTGAATTGTGAATACAAAATTCATCTTAAGTCTGGCACATGATTGAATCACGAGTTGATAATATAGTATAATATGTGCCTAATCTTAATAATTATAGTTATTATTCATAATTATCTCAATAAATAATTATTAAAATTAACTGTAAATAATAATAAATATTCTTATATGTATGACACTTGACTCCTTATTATGATTCTAGACCTATTACTTAGCCAAAATTAGGATTGTCACTTGAGAAAATAAAGGAAAAATTAGATTTTACACTACCAGAAATTCGCGTTTTTGCGACTGAACCGATTTCGTCCGTCGCAAAAACCTTGGTCGCAAAAAAAATTGCGACCGAAAATTGAATCCGTCGCAAATAAATTTCCTTTAAAAAAAAATTTTTAAATTTTTTTGAACTAGTTTTGAACCTGCCGGTCCAACCATCAAATCTGGTGGCTTGCGTCCAAGAGGATTCGAACTCGGCACCTCCCGCACGCGTGCCGTGCGCGTTACCACTGAACCAAACAATAATCTCATTCTTTATACGTACTAAAAAATATACATATTTTAAAAAAAATTCGTTCGCAAAATTTAGCAACGGAAAAATCGGTCGCAAATCGGTCGCAAAAAATTTAAAATTTCTATTCGGTCGCAATTCCGTTGTTAGTCGGTCGCAAAATCGCGACCCTTTTTTTTTTGGTCGCAAAACGGTCGCAAATTCGCAATTTTTTTGTAGTGTTACAAAATGACGTCAACCTTGTTCGTGGACGATTTACACATACAAGTATTATTTTATGATTATTAAAAAAAAGCATGTTTAATATTTTATTCGTCTCAGTTTAATTGTTTTATTTTTCTTTTTTGTTTGTCTCATTTCATTAGTCTCATTTTTAAAAATGGTAATTTTTTCACACTCAATAATAAAATATTAATTTCACTTAACTCATTCTACACCTACAATCTTTTCTTCTTCTTTTCCCCCTGCATTGAATGAAAAATGCAAAATTAATGAGGATTAGTTTCTTAAAAACTCACGATTTTTAAGTTCAAATTTCTATTGCAGTATGAAATATTTTCTCCAATAACTCTTTTTATATTTTACGCTAACTCCAAACGCATGAGCATCCCTTCGAGAATATAAAATATTAATATATATTATGGAAAATATAAAATCTAAATTATAATAATTTTGGGCAGTTATTTATGAAATTGTCAAGATGAAAAGTCCGTGGCGCAATATGGATTGAACCCAAATTAAGTTCATAAAATAGGTGATTATTTATAGAGAAAATGAACTATTTTGGGGTTATTGTTTATAAATTTATGTTTTGTGAGAAAAAAAATAGGTTGAAGATTATGAGGTGATCTAAATAAATAGAAATTATGCCAACTTCTTCTAATTAATCAAGTTCTTCATCATGATTTGCAGAATATGTGCATGATATATTCAAGCATATAATTAGGGATGTCAATCGGGCTAACCCGTCGGGTTTCGGGCTAACCCTATCGGGTTGCGGGTTATTCGGTCCGGGTTGAATCGGGCTGAATTTTTATCGGGCTAAAAATTCTTGAACCTAACCCTAACCCACCGGTTTTCGGGCTGACCCGTCGGGTTGGCAATATTTACGAGTTTATTTTTGTAAAGATTTTCTTAAAATATTTTAACAACCCCTAAAACAAAATAAAAAAAGAAAATGATGAAACAACATAAATAAAAGACTTCAAATAACAATATCTTTGCAAAAAAATAGTGATAAGTGGATAATCATAGTTTGAAAAGAAAAAAAAACATCAATCCTTATATACCAACTAATTTAAGTAATAGAAGTACATTTTCAACGTATAAAATGATAAAATAATGATTAAAAAATTAAATATAGCTTTCACTTGGGTGAACATAACAACGAGTGGCTAAAGGTTCTTGAAAAGAAGAAATGAGTAGGTACGCTAATTTGGAGAGTGACGAGTGGAAGACAGTGAAAGAGGAAGAAATGAGAGATTTTTTGATTTGAGGGTAAAGGACTACGTCATTGGGAGATATTGATGAGATTTTGTGTGACGGAAAATTAGGTATATAATTAAGTCTAAATTATCTGAAATAGCCATTTTCTTATAACACATATCAATTTTAGCCAATTTTATTAACTCATTGCAATTTTAGCCAAAAGTACAATTTTTAGCCTTGGAATTAGTTAACAAATCATTTGATTGCAATTTATCTGACTTATATGTCTAATCTTTTAGTTAAAATTTGTTGATAACTAATTTTATAGATTTATGAACCAAAATCTATTTATTTACCCACAAAAATAATTAATTAGGGTAGCTATCGGGATTTTTAAAAATTAAAATGGAAAATCCTGGTCTCACTCGTCTTTTTTTGTATTTAAAAATCATATATAATGTTGATTGTGGGGGCCACATGAGTGCGAACCGAGTGCCACCGAGTGGGAACGGTTGCGACTCGGTCGCACTCAATTAATTTTTTATTTTAAAGAATTGTGGGTCCCACTCGAGTGCGAACCGAGTGCGACCGAGTGGGAACGGTTGCGACTCGGTCGCACTCAATTAATTTTTTATTATATATATTGTGGGTCCCACCGAGTGAGACCCGAGTGCCACCGAGTGGGATCGGTGGCGACCCGGTCTCACTCAATTAAATTTTTTTTTATGATTTTAAATATATATTTAAATTTTAAAAATCTAATTCTTCCTATTTAATTTATAAAAATCTATTTGGTATACTTTTGAGTTGATTTTGCACGAGAATTTTTTACTTATTTTGCTATTGCATATTAGTGCAATAAAGTGTTCAAACATATTGATATGATGAGTCCATGCACACTGCATACCTATGATATAGGTTGTTGGAAATATTATGTGAAGAGTAATGAATCGTACATGATATTGTTGAAAATTTAAATAAATTCAATTTTTTTTATTTGATCAATTGTATTTCCTTCAACTATTTGCCGACACTCTTTATAACTTATATAATTGAAGTGAAGTTTGTGGTGGCATAAACATTTCTTCGCACTGCAGCTTGTGTTTCACTTTCACTTTCAGTCTCCGTCTATCTTCATCAAAATATTTTCTATTGTTTCTCAAAATGGAGAATTGGTGCAACATAATTCTTCACTACAATGGGCAATGGGATGACTCGTGCAACTACATTGGCGGACAAGAACGACTGGTTTATATACCAATCGCCAACATTTCCATAGCCGCATTAAGAAGCAACATTCAACTTATTTTTTATGCGGAAGCCATACTCGGTGAGTATAATATTTATTACACTGCCCAATCCCGAAGTGGCAGATCAATAAAATCGTTGTTGGTGACGGATCTAGAGCTTCAACGATTGATTGCTCTTTATTCGGAGCCGCATGTTTATATTGTTATGAATTATACGGCGAGTACCGGTGTTGGGACTTCACATCGGGAGCCATCCCCATACCGGCCGTTTTTTTCATCTTGCAGTCCACCATCGTACCAGCATTTTAGTCCAGGTTTAGAAGATCTACAAAGATTTGGGGACTCATTAGTTTTTGGTACGTCATCAGAAGGTGGTTCTCGGAGCTCCCAAATACCCAACTTAAATGATGAGCCTCCCCATGAAGAATACGAGCAAACATACGAGGAGGAGGAGGAGGAGAACATAAATACCGATCACCACACAACAGGTGAGGGTCGTATTGTTGACTCTAATGATGAAGTGGAGGACGAGGAATCCGAGGAGGAGTCAAGTGATGATGAAGATTTCATCAATTCTGATGCATTAAAGAATTTTACGGTGGCTGAGTTTTCTGCATGGATCCGATCAGTTGGTGGAATGAGTGCGTTTATATCCAATTTTATGCCAACCCATCCTCTCCAGGATTCATGTCAAGTTGAAGGCGATCTAAATAATTGGCTAGTTCCAATTATATCGTTGGATTCATCACAGTCACCAGTGGTACGAGATGTTGCAGCCATACTAGATCGGGAACTTTCATTGGGCTCTATCTTCTATACTAAGGACGATCTTCTAATTGTCGTATCTCTATTGCATATGGAGCAACATGTTGAATTTAAAGTGGTGCGCTCATCTAGTACTCGCGTTGAGTACACTTGCAAACGAAGTGCCTCTTGTTCATTCTTCATACGGGCATCATGCAGAGGTAGTTGCTGGATCATACGCAAGTTCCATCGTAATCATGATTGCGTTAACAATCTTGCAGAAATAGGATCCCGGAATGTCCGTTCCAAAGCTGTTGCCGCGTATTTTGCACGAAAGATGCGTCGGCAAGGATCAATCGTAAAACCCCGTGAAATTATGACGGAGTTGCAGGCATCATTTGGGATCCGTACTAGCTATGGCGTTGCACTAAAAGCTCAAAATGCAGCAATTTCGATGATCTATGATGGTATAGAAGATTCTTTTTCTATGCTGCCCAAATATCTGGAGGTGTTAAGAAAATCAATCCAGGTACTTTAACAGATTTGGAGATTGATTCTGATGGAAGATTTCGTCATTGTTTTGTTGCTCTAGGTGTTTCACGGACTGCGTTTCAGAACGGGTTATTAAGACCCGTTATCGTTGTTGACGTCACTCATTTGAAGGGTAGAAACAAAGGCGTCTTATTTGTTGTTGTCACAAAAGATGGTAACGAACATGTCTTTCCACTTGCTATTGGTGTCGGCAGCATCGAGAATGATGAGTGTTGGAAGTGGTTCATGTCTCGATTACGGATTTCTTTTGGATGCACAGATCAAATGTTGATTGTATCCGACCAACACATTAGCATCTCCAATGCGATCAGTGAAGTGTATCCTGGTGTGCCACATGGCTTATGTTTTTACCATCTTCTAAATAAAATGACAGGGTACGGTAAGGACATTGCTGCGTTGTACCAACGTGCTGCTTACGCTTACCGATCGGCAACATATCAACAAGCGATGGATAGAATCAATCAGAAGAAGCCAGCAGCCTTTCAGAAACTATTGGAGGTAGGACCAGATCGATGGGCTAGGTCGCAATGTCCTGTACGTCGATATAGTTTCTTGACATCAAATGCAGCTGAGGTTTTCAATGCTCGCTTACTGGATGCCCGACGTTTGCCTATCTGCTCTATTATTGACACCTACAGAGGTATTCTTGAAAAATGGTTTGATGAAAAAAGAGCTAAGGCATCTGTGCGCGAGGATATCTTGACGGAGGAGGCTGTTGCAAAATTAACACCGTTAGTAGAACTCTCGCATACATATTCAGTGGTACCCATATCAGCAATGAAAATGAAGGTGAATGAAGGAGAAAGAACTTGGAGGGTTGATCTCGAGTTATCTATATGCGATTGTCGTGAGTTGCAACTGGACCTCATCCCGTGCTCGCATGCAGTTGCGGCAATTAGGTAAACGTATTTATGTTAATTTTCATTTTATAATATGTTATTAACTTAATCATAATTGTGACAGTCATGTTGGGTTGAACCCGTACGACTATGTAAGTCATTACTATAAGACATCAACTTGGCGAGAAATATACGGTGGAGTCGTGCAGTCACTGCCACCGCAAGACGAATGGGATGTTTCTGCTGAAGCAAGTTCGTTGTGTGTCCTGCCTCCAATCATCTCTAGTCAAGCTGGACGACCTAGATCTCGTAGACGCCCATCCGGTGCCGATATTGGTCAATCTTCAAGTAGTAGGCAACGCGCTCAGAAAAAATACAGTATATGCAGATCTGAAACACACACTAAGCGCACATGTCCAGATCGAACTACGAACAATTAGTGGATTTCGACTTTGTTTGTAATGAATAACATCATCTCGTTTGTTGTAATGAATAAAATGAAGTGTTTGTCGACGAATAAACCCAAGTCCAAGTACAAATCGATTCAAATACAAACATGTCCAAAATGAAACCAAACTCAAACAGTGTTTAGGTAAAACATCATAGCTAGATATTTCCTATATCTAGGTATATTGTCAACATTTTCCATCCATGCAATAGTAGGTACTCTAAATGCCTTCTGATCCATGTGCGCACAAGCGAATATATCGTGAAGCCGTGGAACAGTGCTCTTGAATTTGTAAACCATTGACACGGCCATCTTACCTACACCGGGTTCGCGCAACCCCAATGTGTTCTGATCCCAATACCCACATCTCTGGAGATACCAATGAAAATGATCAGTCATTTTTCTTATCTCGCTCAGTATCTTCTGCACTTGAGGCAGTTCCAGCGACGTACAGTATGCATCAAACACCTCAACAGTCCAAGTCGTGATCCAAATGGAAACAATGTACCACCTCTTCCCAACTTTGCATGGAACAATAATATGCGAAAAAAAAAATAATCATTAATTAATTTAAGTAATATATTTTCATTAATATAAATAAAATATAATAAGGAGCTGACTTACCTCATCTGCTCCAAACCAATCTGTCGATGTCGATGAGTCCATCCCTCTAATAAATTGCTGGAGCCGTGGTGAATATTCATCTCTCTTGGTAATTTTCATTAATTCCTTAAAAAACATAAACAACAAACTACAATTAGTTTATAAAATAATATAAATAAAGATGCGTGAAAATGGAATGACATTGACTTACATAGAACTCAGGCCTGGCAAAACGTCTTTTAGGTGGTCCAGTCCTCTGTCTGATCTGGGTATACCACTCAATCGTGCAGTCATCAAGTTGTTCACTCATGACAGCTGCAATAAGAATAAAATTGTAAGTAAATATATTTAAAAATCTAAAAATATTTATCGCAATTACTTACACTCGGATCAGCAAAAAAAGTACTCCAATTCTTAGCCTCTGGCCTGCTAAACTTCCAATTCAAAAATCTTGGAATAACACTCGGCGTATTCACTGTACAACATTCAGCTCCCAGTTTCGGAATGGCCTCGTAATACCATACCTACACAAATAAATGCCCTAGTTAATTAAAATTATCTCGAAACAATGAAGCAATAAACATTATAATAATTTACCTGCAAAGCCCAAATCGGTCCACCAAGATGAAAGCTTTGACCAAGTTCAGCAACTGTGGTGGGAACATACGCGATATAATGAAGTAAAGACTGATACGCGTATGCACCCCATGGAAATCCACACCAAATATCCCACCTATCAACTAATTCATACATCCAGGGATCAATCTTGCGCTTCTCCGAATACCCAAGTACAAAGTACCATAATGCTAGGAGATTAGCCACCTTCAAGTACAAGTCATGTCTAGTTTTATCTACTTTGGTATCCTTGAATAGTCCTAACAAATCCCTCGCACTAATAGACCTACCACCACAAAACTGTACATAAACTGTAGTACTAGATGGGTCATAATGTCCAGCAACATCAAAACTACTAGATCCAAACATAAAACCAGTTACTAGGGCAAACTCCGTCACTGAGAATCTAATAGTCTGACCACCAATTAAAAACCATAATTCAGATGGGTTGGGAGATCTAATTTGGTAACTTAATAATTCTAAAAGTGCTTGAGATGCACTTGGACCCTGCTTTTTCCAATTTAATAAGTTCCCAAAAGGTCCATTCTTAAACTGTTCTACCAACTGCCCCCCTCCTACAGACCGTAATGTTACATCTATGTGATCAAATACCGAAACTTTAGTGCATAAGTTTATTTTACTAGATGCACCATGTAACTCACGTCTAATCCATTCAATCTGCACATATAATACCATAACAATTAAATAATGTTAAATTAATCCTAAAAACTAAAAAAAATTCCAAATAACCAATAATTCAAAAAACATAACAATTTCTTCAAATAAACAATTAAATCTACACATATAATTAAAATAAACCAATAAATAAAAAATACATTTCAAATGTGAAAAGCACGATTACATCTACCTAATAAACCACAAATATAATAATTCAACCATTACCCTAATAAACAAAAAATAAATTAAAATTCATAGATTAAATAATCCACGAATTACCCTAATAATAGACACAAATTTCCATCAAAATATTCATACACACGAAATTAACCAAACAATTATTCAACAATTACACTTAAATAATTCAACATTTATCAACAATATAAATCCAAAAATAAACACACTTCAAACAAATTAATAACACACGATTTTCACTACAAATTTTGCTAAAATATGCTTAACATGAAATATATAGACCAAAAAATCAATTTTAG
>JAPKLW010007956.1:0-14112 GCA_026898455.1 Plectranthus barbatus | reverse complement strand
AACTGGTGTCTTGAACTGATAGACTTTAAGGTATCCTCCCTTAAAGTCATACTTTGTCAGTTTATTCCTCAGACGAATCTTCTTTTTGTCTCTAAGACTCTGGGAGAGAGAATCTGGAATTCTGCTGGTAACATCCGACTGGTAGATCATTCTGGTGATCTTGTGCTGGCAGTCTCTGCTGGTGACTTGCGCTGGCACAATCTAAGTCTACCAATATGTCTGATGTTAACCCTTTCTTGGAATCTCCCATGACTGGTGGCTTCACCGCTGGTGAATAGTGTTAGTGAGAACACGTATTCTGCTGGTAGGATTTGTCAGCCGCCTGCTGGTAAAATCCTTCCCAACTGGTGAACAGTAACCAGTCATTAGCTCTTCTCATGCTGGTGAACAGTGTCAGCACGAGTCTTGTCAGCCGCCTTCGGATGAGACTTTCCCAACTGGTGAACAGTAGCCAGTGGTAAGCACTTCTCATGCTGGTGAACTGTGTCAGCATGAGTCTTTGATCAGCTGCGACTTACAACTCAAAAGACCTAAACAGGACTTTACATTTGAGAACTAGAGCTATCTAGAGACAACTGACGCTGGTAGGACTTAGGATTTGATCCACCAAAACACCAAAACTAGAATCTAAACAAGTAGCTACTGGGGAAAGGAAACTTAGCCAAATTTCCCAACAGTATCATGAATTCTCTATCTCACTATCAATATTCACCTCTCGGTCCTTCTATCAATAGCTAGACATCTAAATTAATCGTCACCTCTCGGTCCTTGAATTAATTTAGAACTAGAAAGTTATCACAGGAATCATGAACCTAATTAATTAATCCTAACATGCATCTATAATAATATCAAACCCTAGAACCCGCTAGGGTTTCTAGCCACTCATCGCAGATAGAAATCCAAAAGAAAACATATTAAATTGCATAAAAGTAAAGAACTTACAAGAAAATAAAAGGGTTTCGTGTTTCCCATCTCTCAAAACTCTAAAAACTGAAAAATATGATGATGCATACTTAAAAAGTCGAATTTACTAGGTATTTATAGGGGTGGATGTGTATCCTATCAAATCTAGGGCTAAAGATATGAATAAATCTGATATTCACCAATTTCCCGCACCAACAGACTCGCGTCGATTGATGTGGATTGGCATCGATCGACATGGCTCTCCCTTCAGCATCGATCGATGTGGATTCACGTCGATCGATGTGGTCCTGACTCGCTCCCTTCTAAGCGGTCTCACGGTTTTTGCCATAACTTCTTCTCCCGAACTCCGATTGACCCGATTCCAGTTGCGTTGGAGAGTTAACTCAAAGCTTCATCCACTGCTATGCGCCAATAGCCCTAATTCCTCTTGTGGAAGAACTCTTCACTGCTACTCTTACATGTCACTGCTTTCGGAACGGTTTTCAAGTGAATTTGGCCTATAACCTGTAGAAACACACCAAAGTACGCATAATATCACCCAATATAGACTCATGCGTAAAATATATATATAAACTCAATAAAATTACATAAAATAGTAGAAAATAATATAGATAAGTGAGTAAAATAATGAGCTTATCAACCTATGAATTAATTAATTCTCATGTCCACAACCCAAGATAAAATTAATTAATTAATATTAATTCTTTTTTCACCACAGAATTAATACCGACCTACCTCTTTATTACCATGTTATGAGAACGGGTTGCATTTACTTGAGAATCCCCGTATTTAAGGTTATTGGACATTCTTTAATTTATTGGAGCTTCTGACAAGTTTCCACAATTAATTAATTTCTTATTTCCTGAGCAGTATCACTCAAACCTTATCACTCGTGCTTGAACTTAATCAGCCTGCAGGACCTTAGCACGATGAATGTTATTGAGCTCCTCAGGGAATGTCCCCATCCTATTACTCGGATATGGTAACCTAATGATGATTTCATATTTTCACTCATTATTGGTTTGATTTATCTTGGTTTTTAGTTTCATTTTAGTTTATTTTAGTTATTTTTATTGCATAAGTCACTCTAGGAGGGTATTGCGCTTGTAGTGGTATATTTTTGTGCAGATTTATGAATATTAATTGCAAAAAGAGAAATATGGATGATTAAAGATTAAAGACTTGATCAAGTATAATTGAGGATAAAATATTGATCAAGATTATGGAAGATTTAAATAGAGAAAACAAGATTTGAAGGTGAAATTCGCAACAGATTTTCGCAGGCTAAAGAAAGACTAGAGTAAATAGGTCATATCTCACTTAATACTTAGAATATGGTCTATTAATAAATATCCACAGATACGTATTCAATTTGGATCTAATGCAAGTGAAATCGCATTAATCGGAGCTTTAAATCAAAAGATACGGTTGACTTTGTGAAGCTGTGCAAATCTGGCGGGATTTTCTCAAGATACATTCAAATCTATCCTAATGTTGCTCAAAAATTCAAGAATATCTACCAAGAAGTGAAGATACTGAACATTCAAGATATATTTTTGGAATATATATTTAAGTTATGATATTTAGGATTGATATATACATCAAATCTAATCATATTCCTATCAAAATTCAGTCATGTAAAGCCCAAATAAACACTATAAATACCCCTCTAGACTAGTTTATTCAGTGGACTTCAATCCCTATATGAACATATCCTTCTCAACCTCAATTTCCGTAGTTAGAGTTTTAGTATTAATTTTTATGCATTTTGAATTTCTATTTTTATTTTTAATGCAAGTTTATTTCAGTTTAATTATGTCTTTTATTTTATTTATGTCTAGCTAAATTCCTAGCAGGTTCTAGGGATTGAATATTATTTTGGATGCATGTTTAGGAGTAATTAATTGTGTTCATGATTCCTGCATTTATTTTATAATTCTAAATTGATTCAAGGACCAATAGTTGACGATTAATTTAGATGTCTAGCTATTGATAGAAGGACCGAGAGGTGAAATTGATAGTGGAATTAGGAATGCATGATGTACTCTATAATGTCCAGCTGAGATGTATTAGATTTTAGGAATTGAACTAATTTGCTTATGAGATTGAATAATTTGGTGTTCTTGTGACCGAGAGGAGATAGTCACTAATAAGCAATCTAGGTTATATTTGCCCGACCAAGGAAATATATCATAATTGCAGTATTCCACTTGTTGGTTTAATTGATTCTTATATATAATAAGATTTCTTCCCATGGATATGTGTTTCGTTTTATTTAATTTAAGTTTTTATTTTATTTTATCTGTCTAGTTTAATTAACCAAACCTGATTTCTAAATTGTTCAAACAATTAATCTGAAACTGTGTTTTAGTACATAGGACTATTTCACATATCTTTTCTCTGTGGGTTTGACAATCGAGTATAAATTTATTTGACCACTATATCTTTAATTAATCTATTAGAAATAGCAGTGATCAAATTAGCACCGTTGTCGGGGAATAGATAGATTTGGTGCCGATTACTAATTCTGTTTAAGATTTTTGGATTGACTTATATTATATATTTTATTTTTTATTTTTGCTTTTGTTTTTGTTTTGAAGTAAAAAATGAGTATATGTATCGATCGACACACGTGTGCATCAATTGATACGGAAGATGGACGGAGCATATTCGACCCTGTCTAAAGAGGTCGATTTAGGATTCATGTCGACCGATGCAAGTTCGCGTCGGTTGACGTAGAACCATCGACAAGAGGATGCATCGAGCTAGTTTGATGCTCGACGCATGGAAGCTACGTCGATCGACGTTGATGATTGAATTTCAACAGCTTGCGTTGCATGAAGATGGAGAGATTACAAGGATAAAAAGTCAACGTCTGAGGTTGACCACCAGGTACGTGTTTCAAATTGGTGTCTGAGTCTCAAACTTTTTCCACTCTTTGAGTGAAATAAGTTTGGGGGATGAGGACATGAATCTGAAACTTTTTTTCTCGCTTTTAATTTTGTTTACATATTTATTTTTTGAATACTAGTGCTTTTAGTTAAACTTGTGCCTAGATAAAAAAAATTCAAGCTTTTTTAGTTGGATTTTTTAACATTGTCTCTTCTGAATGCGATTTGCGATTGATGATTGATATTTAGATAGTTTGCATTGATTGTGATTGTGATTGTGATTGAAGAAGCCTATGAATGTAGAATACCACATGAAGGGTTTGATTTTGAAACTTGCACTTACATGATGAATTGGATTTTGGTTTGATGTTTACGATGGGAGAAAGATTGCAACTAAGTGAGGTTTTGAGCTTTTATTTCATTTGATGTGAGTTTTGCATGTGTGTAATCTCTAGAACTTGCATTGTTTCTTTTTTGAGACTACATAGTGTGCACAAGTCTAGAAAATGATATTAGGCCGATTTCGTTAGCTAATTTATCTCACAGTGTCCCTTATGAAATTATATCCCCAGTCAACCCCAATTGAGACTTTAGTTTTCTTTCCCTGTCTATGCGCTTCAGAAAAAGTTTTGTTTCCCTCTTGTCTATAAGAGATGGTAGTGAATAAGGGTGGAATAATTGTGAGCGGATTAGAAATTTTTAGAATTGGTGGACAAAAGAAAAGAAGCTCTCTGAAAAAGAAACTGGGACCGAGAGGTGAATATTGATAGTGGGATTAAGAATGCATGATATACTCTATACTGTCCAACTGAGTTTGCTTATGAGATTGACTAATTTGGTGTTCTTGAGACCGAGAGGAGATAGTCACTAATTAGTAATCTAGGTTATATTTGCCCGACCAAGGAAATATATCATTATTGCAGTATACCACCTATTGATTTAATTGATTCTTACATGTTATCCATTTTAAGATTTCTTCGCTAGGATCTGCGTTTCGTTTTATTTAATTTAAGTTTTTATTTTATTTTATCTGCCTAGTTTAATAAACCAAATCTGATTTCTAAATTGCTCAAACAATTAATCTGAAACTGTGTTTTAGTACATAGGACTATTTCGCATATCTTTTCTCTGTGGGTTCGACATTCGAGTATAAATTTATTTGACCACTATATCTATAATTAATTTGTTAGAAATAACAGTGATCACCTAACTCCAGTCTCAGGCTATAATACACGAAATACCGTTACCGAAGATGCAGGTATACGAGCACGTTACTCAAGCTCTCCACCATGGAAAGTCAAAGCAACAGTAAACCCGTGCATACCCCTGAACCTTCGTTAGGGTTTGGACTCAATATTGTATTCTCTGATGTCAGACAGTAGAATACATCTCACTGTGGTGCAATCAATATGCAACCACACGTACCAGCATATCAAGTAATCAAGACAGATTACTTCTTTCCGACTATGCTGCGGCCTACACCGACAGACTTATCCTCATACGGTCTTTCGCTGTGGTAATATTTATATCTCACTAGTTCAAGTGATCATACTGTCTTCTGCGGTCTACAACACGCAGTATGATCATCCCTATCAGTGAGATAAGAGGATACCATTGTTACTCGCATGTAAGTTTGTTTAACACATATGAAATAATGTTGAATGTATACTCATCGTAATAAATGCTTTCTGTATACAAAACCCAACAGAGCGGCAGAAGGAAGAAGAAGAAAGAATAAGGCACCTCGAAGCACACAGAAAGCTTGAGGAAGATTTGAGAAGACAACAAGAAAATGAAGAGAAGGAACAACAGAGAAAGAAAGAAGAAAGGGAGAGGATCAGAAGGGAAAGCGAGAAACCCTAGTGGACAACTTCATGAAGGTAACAACTAAGACTTTCAGGAAACTGAAGAAACCCACTGGCTCCTCAAGTGCGAAAGATGCTGATTCCGACTCCTCCACAACTAAGAAATAATACTTCTATCTCTTAAGTCTTCTTGTAAAACTTTGTGATTTGGGTTTTTGTTTCCTGTACTTTATTGTCAAAATTATAATGGAAACTAACCCGGGTTGATGACAACACCTCATTGTCCAACTCTGAATTCGTTTGCTATAGTTGAACTTACACATTCAGTATAATCAGTAAATTGCTTGGACTGTTTGAGTGTGTGCGATATGTTCCTTGTGTGTTGCTCTATATTTTGTGTGAATGTGCTTTATGCTTATTTGGTTGCTAAATTTAAGCAGTTCTATTAAGCCATTCACTTGGACAAGTTTTCTAATCGATCAATACCCTTCGTATTTGAGGGGGAACATTTCTGAATGATACTGAGTGTAAGGGAGTTGAAATGCTGAGATAAAATTGCTAGGAATATTTTGTAATCTCAGTAATCCACTTTCCCGTGACCAGTGAGTTAGAATTAGGGCTTTATCACACCAAAAAGGGGGAAATTGTTAGAAATATTATAATCCCCTTGATCTTAATTGTATGTATTGTAGTTTTGGTGCATCAAAGCTTAGTTTATCTAGTTTCTAGCAACTTAGAATCGTATCAAAAATTGTAAAAGTCCTGTATAAGATACCCATATTCGAGTTGTAATAAAACTAGAAGAAATCACTGAAGTTTGCTGAAGGAATCAGCAAAGCTCAAGAAGAATGTTGGAAGACTCAAGCAAACAAGAAGATATTGTTGAAGGAGTCAGCAACTAGTATGAAGATTACTAAAGAAACTAGCAAACATTGGAGTATCTAAAGGCTAGAAAACTTATGAAGATTGCTGGAAACACTAAACATAATGCTGAATGAGTAAAGCTTGCATATTGCTAAATCTCAGCAGGATCGCTGAGATATCAGCAAACGACCAACTGCCCAGCAAACGTATGTTAGCGATCAACAATCAGTACGTAGTTATGAAATAGAAGGATCTTAAATCACAAAATTTATGGAAACTCATCTAATCAAAATGAAGGATAATCAACAAACGAAAGGAAGGTTTCCAGATTTTAAACTCAGATATTTGTTCTGACAAAGTCAGCTAAAATAATGAGAAAGCCAATCAGATATGAAGGAGATCTGAAGAGTCTTTGCAGTACTCGGAAAAAGAAGAACGGAGATTGGCGAGCAGACATCTAGTGTCTAACGGACAAGATTCAAACGAAGCGTTTGAATCTTCACCTATAAATAGAGGAATTTGCAAAGAGACAAAGAGTTCAAAAATTCAAAAATTCATAAGCTTACGCGAGATCTCATTCACTCTGTCGAATTCATATCCGATCATTCACTGATCGAGGCTTTGCTAAAGCTCCCGAGTTTGGCTCGAGACCTTTGAAGTTCTCTTCTAAGGTTATCATTCGGATTCATTCTATCCTAGAAAGAAGCTAGTAATCACCTTGATCTGCAAGGCTGATTATCACGGGCTATTGTCACAAGAGAGAAAGATTCTGGGAAGAACTATTAAATTCCCAGTTTGACGTCCGAGGAGAAGGGAGGTGTGTCCTCACTATAAGGAGTGTCAAGGAGAATATTGAAGATCGAGATGCTTGAAGGTGCACGGTGATTAGATGGAGGAGTTATTCATAATTAAAGATAAAGTCTGACCTTGTAATCAATTTTAGTGGATTTTCTGTCAAGAGGACTGAAGAGTGGGCGTAGAACAATTATTCGAACCACTATAAACTTGGTGTTCATTTACTGCTTTTACTTCGTTATTTATTTCTTATTTTGAAACACAACACATCAAGTGTTGTAGTATAACTTAAAGTAAATCTAACAAATATTCAAGCTTAAACACATTTTATAAATATTTGATGAGTCGTGACCTCAGCAAATAAGTGCAAGATATAATTAATATTCCGCTGCAACTATAAACACTCTGATCGGGGACCAACATAGGTTTACCGAGTCTCAAGCAACTCAACAATGTGCTGAAAGTGTAAAAGTCTTGTATAGGATACTTTTGATAGAGTTGTAATAGAGTTAGGAATTGTTCACTAAATGATTCCTAAAGAAGCTAGAAAAGACTTTTAAGAATTGAAGAGTCAGCAATGTTCCGTAGAAATGAAGATTGCTGAAGAAACTAACAAAGCAATAGAGAAACAAAATGCTAGCAAGTACCGATAAATGGATGAAGATTGCTGATGGCACTCAGCAAATCTGAAGATTGCTAGAACAATAGCAAACAAGTATAAGCTAGCAGACAAGTATAGCAAACTCTGAAGTTTCAATATGCTAGATCTCAGCAAGGTTGCTGAGATCTCAGCAAACGCTCAACGGGCTCAGTAGAGAGTTCCCACAGCAACATTCCCAGAGTCTAGCAGACATCTGAAGCGGGCAAATCAAATGAAAAGACTTTCAGTCTAAGGATTTTTATGGAATCTCCTGAATCTAAAGATATTCATATCAAAAGTTAGAAGGATTCCTAGGATCACTAGGAGATCCGTTCTAAGGCTATGCCTATATGTCAGAAAAAGAGCGAACCAGCGCAAGGAGACTTGAAATGTCTCTGTTATAATCAGAATAAAGAAGAAAAGAGATTGGTAGTTCACCAATTGTCTCTAACAGAGAAAAGATTCAAAGTCTTGAATCGTTGTCTATGAATATCGAAGGATTTGCAGAAAATAAGAGAGATCGACACAAACGCAAGAACAAGCAAAAACTCTGTCGAATTCTCTACCGAACACTTAAAGTTTTGAGGCTTCGCAGAAGCTACCCGTGATTAACACGAGACTTTGGAAGTTCACTTCCTGAGTTATCTCAGAGTTCTTTCTGTCCTAGGAAAAACTCAAAAGTCATCCTTCTCTAAGGTTGACTATCACGGGCATTTGCTGCAAGTTGGATAAGTTCAAGGAAGAACTATAAAATTCCTAAGTTCGGCATTCAAGGAGGCTGCGAGGTGAGGCCTCACTCCAAGGATTGCTGAGAAGATTGATATTGAAGGAGCTACTTGAAGGTGTGATATGGCCAGACAAAGGTGCTGCCTGCAGTTAGAGATCAAATTCAACATCTTGTATCAAATTTTAGTGAATTCGAGTCAGCAGACTGTAGAGTGAACGTAGGACATTTGTCTAAACCACTATAATTCTTTTTTTTGTTATTATGTTTATTGCTTATCGTTGATTTAAAACCTAACACCTCAAGTGCTGGAGTATAAACTACAATCAAACTAAGAGCTTCTTGAGCTTAAATCATACTTTTCTAAGTTCCTGCTGAATTAGGACCTCAACTAGATAAGTGTAAGGATCATTAATGTTTTTGCTGCATTTCTAGTACTCTGATCTCGGGGACCAACAAAGGTTCAAGAAGCTATGTATCAAATTTGGAATGTTAGAGTTTGATGATTGAAGGAATTTTTACTTGCAAATTGAATTGCATAAATCCGATTGCCAAGGACCGATTATTAAATATAAGAAATAATTGCAATTTCTATGATTAAAACCTACCATGCTTTTATTGAATGTAAAAAAAAAAAGTTATGTAGAATACCTGGATGGAATTAGATTCAATCTTGAAATAATCAAAATTAAATCTCTTGATTTAATTAAATAAAATCGAAAACTTTGATAAAAGATAAGAAGAATGATCCTCCAGATCTGATTCGCTGATCTCTATCCCTTGCTCGTATTTGGATATCTGATGAAGATTTCCTTTGGATATCACACCGATCGAGAATCATAATTTCCTTCTCTCTGCTCAGATACGTTTCCTGCTTTCAACTTCCAAATTTGGTCTGCAGATCAGCAACTTCTGAACTTATGATTATAAGAGCTTAAGGAGGGGGTATTTATAGAAAATTTTCGATTCCTAGCGAGCTTGAGATTTTCATACGCCAGACCAGGGAAGGTCTCTAAATTAATTGGTTCTCATATTCAACCCAAAATATAATTAATTAATTAATATTGATCCATTCCACGTGTGAATCAATACTAACCTACCCCTTTGTTACCATGTTATGAGGAACAAGTTTCATGGGCTCGATATATCCCTTTATTTAAGGCTGGTAACATTAATTAATTAATTTAGGCTCTGACAAGCATATAAATTAATTATTATATTTTATTCCTATGTTACACCACTCAATCTTTTTATGCTTAAACTTAATCAGTCTGCAGGACTTTAACATAGTTAACCTTTTGAGCTTCATAGGTAATGTCACCATCCTATACTGGATATGGTTACCTAACTTTAGAACTAGAAGTCATACACAAGTTGCTATCACCCCTGATGCAAATATACATGTACATGTAAGACTCTCCACCATAGAATCTAAAAGAGACACACAAACTTATGTATACCTCTTTAACTTCATTAGGATTTAGATATACTCAAGCCATCAAGATAAATATTCTTTTAATGTCAGAAACAAGAATCAATCTCAGTGAGGTCCTATCAATACGTACTAAACGTACGAGCACATCTATTGACCAAGATAAGCCACTAAATAATAACTGTGTTGCAGCTTAAACCAATAGTCTATCCTGGGACTGTCTCAGCTGTGATAACCATTTACATCTCACTTGGTCAAGCGACCCATAAAATCTTCTGTGATCTAAAACACACCGTATGATCTCCCAAACGTACCAGCACATCAAGTGACCAAGATAAGCTACTAAATACTGATTGTGTTGCAGCTTAAACCAACAGTCTATCCAAGGACTGTCTCAAATGTGATAACCATTTATATCTCGCTAGGTCAAATGATCTATAAGATCTTCTGTGATCTACAATACACCGTATGATCTCCGTATCGACGAGATAAGAGAATATAATCGTTTGCAATACATGCTTGTTGATTCAAACACAAGATGAAAATATAACAATAATGATTACCAGTATATTAACCAAATACCTTGTTCATAATACCAATCATAATGCTTTGAGTATACAAATCCATCAATGAGGTCTTGTAAGATGAAGATTGAGTCCAAGCTCCAATCACAACCTTGAATAGTAGTGGAATACATTTGAGTCCAAGCTCTCAAATATAACTTCTGGTTTTATGAAGATAACACTAAGTCTTATACCAACTAGCTGGCAGATACACATTTCCTATTCTACCAGGGATTAGACTAATAAATTCCTCAAATTGGCATGGCTGACAGAGAGGACTTTTAGCTTTAGGGTACATCATTGTGAATGGGAGGCCCTAAACCTTACTAGTAGTTAGCATGCGCGAATGTCAATTGGTGGGAGTTACGAAGATCCACATTCACGTGTCATATTTAATGTGATCCAGCCCCAAGGAGGAATTAAAATACGCCACGACATCGCATGCTTCGCGAAGCCAGAAGCGTAATAGTCGATGGAGATATTAAATCTTCCATTACATATCTCCAGCAGATCTGGACCGTGCATTGATGCATAGGAATTTTCAGTATAAGGACCTACTTGGTCTTTTGAAAATTCTCTAAGACATTCATCCTTTGAATGTCTACATTATCTTTACTATGATTCAACCCTTATTGTCCATGGGGAATCCACGCTCCGAGCATGAGAAGAAATGTTCGGAGGAGATTAAAGAACAATCCACCGCCAGCGTGTCTAAGATCATCGAAGATAACACGCATTGTGTGGATCCTGTCACCTTTTAAGATAGAGATAACAAGAAATTGTTCTTTGTTACCCGACTTTGGACGGAGGAAAGTCCAAAGTCAGCCTGACAAGTCTCATACTTTGTCTGGGTTGGAGAGCAAAGTCATCGACCGACTAGCGGCCATGACCTTGAGAGAGGATAAATAGCGGACCAAGCTTGATTTGTGGTGCTGTTGGATCCTCTCTAATAGTCTCCCAGGTAGTCCTACCACCACCACCAGCTCTCCCCGGTTCTTTTTCATTTGCTCAGGATATGAGACCAAGGGAAGGGAGGAAGTGCTATAGGAAGATGACAGAGAGCAAAGAGGAGTGAAGATGGAGTGAGAAGAAGGGACAGAGAAGACCAGCATTTCAGCAGGACTTTAGACGTCAACCTGCTCTCTTTTCATTTTCCTTCTTTTTGTTAGTTTAATTTTCCATTGTACTTGTAATTCCAAATCAATATTAATGGAAAAACTGGCTTAAATACTGAAGACAATAGCTCTTTGTCTGATTCTCTTCTCTTATGCTTACTTGTTGTTTTTACAAACTCTGTGTAATCAGCTTTTTATTTCTACCCTTTGATTAATCGAGCAATATCTCTCCCAGTTGGGGGGAAGATCTTAGGGCAAGCTGTGCAAAAGTCTTATTTTTTAGTATTAGCTGATAGTTGAAAAATCATAAACTAAAAAACTTGAATTTTATTTGTTAGCTTTAGAGTGGGTTTGACTATATCAAAAAGGGGGGAGATGTTAGGAATTATTGTTAGTAATTCTTTCTTTAAATATTGTTTTGTTGAGTCAAACATCCCATTAGAATAGAGAGTCTCTAGCTTAGGATTAGTCCACGCTTGTAATGTCCTTTATAGGAACTATCAAGTTGTAATGGAGCTAATCAAGCTAGTTTGGAAAGAAATGGAGCTACTGGCTACAGGTGATACCAACAAAATCACCAGCATGGAGCAATGGGCATTTGCTGACCAAAAGACCTTCGCGAACAAATCACCTTACACACGAAGATTGCTGAGTGACACATCACCACTAGTGAAAGAGTGACCAACAACCGTTAACCAGCAAGAGCGATTTTCAAACTTAAGCAGAGACATCCAACCCAAGACAAGCTCAACCTTTCAAGACCCAGACTCTAAGATTGGAGAACTTGAAGTCTGTGGAACACTTAAAGCTTGTTCGTCCGAGGAATCATCAAATATAAATAGAGCCGTTCTGACCAAAGTAGCAAGAGTCCACCTACTTTGACAGAAAGGACAATGCAAGTTAAAAAAGTGAGACTTCGACAGGACACGATCATTTTGTCTCACAACGGCTAATTGGCTAGAGATTCAAACCTTCCAAGAAGCGCCTATAAACATAGTTTGCAATCCACCTTGAGAAGATTACGAATAACAAAAATCGATTAAACCAATCTGACGAAAACATCTACATCTCTCTGCCAATATCTCGAAAGCTACCAAACTTCCAATTTCTAAAGCTTTCGGACTAATTCTATCAGTTTTCCGTGCTCCTTCTTGAACACGAGGCTATGTGCATCTTGCAAGAGCTATTTATGTTTTCTTATTCTCTTAGTAAGAAACAACTTCGAGTTGTCGCTTCTTCGGCGGAAACTATCACGGGTGTATACCAAAAACTCATGTACTTAAGAGGAACTCAAACTCTCACTTCTAGTTTGAAGGCTAGGTGGAGTGCTCACGATTCAAGCCTTAAGAAGCTTTGAATTGCAAAAGACTTGGCAATTGCGCTGGTGGACTGGTGGAGTCGACATTCATCAGCTTGCAATAGATTGTTGAGATCTTTGTAATCTCCATCTTTGTGTTTCAAGATTGTGCGTCTAAATAGAGGACGTAGGATGGTTTGGTCTGAACCTCTCTAAATCCTGGTGTTATTTAATGCTTTCTTTAAGCTTTCTACATTGGATTTAAAACCCAACACATCAAGTGTTGGAGTATTACTGATAATATTGACTAAGTAATATTTTGACCTCCTAAACAACCGTTTCTCTGAACCCAAGCTGGTGCAGAATAGCCAACTTGGAAGGTCAACCGTAGTAAACTTATCTTCTACTGTGCTCACTAACTTTGATACGGGATCAACATTGTTAGTGTTTATTCTTAACATGATTAAGTACTTTCTTCGAAGTATACCATCTTATAGATTTCTAACTAACACGAGTAAGAGTCAATTTGGCCGACACACACTTTTAGATTTCTATTGTAAATTTATCTAATGTTTTAGGACCTAACAATTTTACTCAAAGCCAAATGCAATTAGGGCTGGCAATTTCTAACACGACACGATAACACGACACGAACACGCACGATAAAAGCGAGCACGAACACGACACGAATTTGTTAAGCTCAAACACGAACACGACACAAACCCGTTAAGCTCAAACACGATAATGACACGACACGAAAATGACCCGACACGATAAAAATTAATCTTAATAAAATTGCCAGCTTTTCACTTGGGAGTAAAAATCTTGAATACGACACGATAACACGACACGAACACGCACGAAAATAATGAGCACGAACACGACACAAACCTGTTAAGCTCAAACACGAACACAACACGAACCCGTTAAGCTCAAACACGATAATGACACGACACGATAAGACACGACACGATAACGACCCAACACGCACGAATTGTTAGCCCTAAATGCAATTCTCAATTCTTATATGTTCTATTAAATATATATAGATTGATATGTTAT
>JAPKLW010007955.1:0-14113 GCA_026898455.1 Plectranthus barbatus | reverse complement strand
TTTTTCACCACAGAATTAATACTGACCTACCCCTTTATTACCACGTTATGAGAACAGGCTGCATTAATTGAGAATCCCCATATTTAAGGTTACCGGACATTCTTTAATTTATTGGAGCTTCTTACAAGCTACCACAATTAATTAATATCTTATATTCCTGAGCAGTACCACTCAAACCTTATCACTCGTGCCTGAACTTAATCAGCCTGCAGGACTTTGGCACGATGAACATTATTGAGCTCATCAGGGAATGTCCCCATCCTATTACTCGAATATGGTTGCCTAACTCCAGTCTCAGGCTGTACTACACGAACTGCTGCTACCCAAGATGCGGATATACGAGCACGTTACTAAGGCTCTCCACCATGGCAAATCAAAGCAACAGTTAACCCGTGCATACCCCCGAACCTTCGTTAGGGTTTGGACTCAATCAAGAACAGGATCTTGTATTCGCTGATGCCAGACAGACAAATACATCTCAATGTGGTCCAATCAATACGCCACTCTTGCGTACCAGCATATCAAGTAACCAAGACAGATTACTTCTTCCACCTATGCTGCAGCCATTCAGACAGACGTATCCTCAACGCTATCTTGGCTGTGATAATATTTATGTCTCACTAGGTCAAGTGATAATACTGTCTTCTGTGATCTACAACACGCCGTATGATCGTCCCTATCGGTGAGACAGGAGGATACCATTGTTACGTGCATGTAAGTTTGTTTAACGGATAGGAGAAAAGTCAATTGTATACTCATTGTAATAAATGCTTTCTGTATACAAAACCCAACAATCTCCCACTTATACTCAAAGCATTACAATAGCTATTATAGAGTATACAGTGCGTCGATCTACCCTGGCTATCTCGTTAACCACTGTCAGTGGTCGGCATCCACCTCAGACCCAGCTCACGAATATGTCTTTCGTAAGCTTTCTGCGGCAAGCTCTTTGTAAAAAGATAAGCTAGGTTGTCTCTAGTGTCAATCTTTTTGATCAGCACATTGCCCCTCAATACGATCTCTTGTATGATATGGTACTTTCTCTCTATGTGTTTGCTTGCGTTATGAGTCCGTAGTTCCTTCGAGTTTGCCACTGCACCATAGTTATCACAATAGATTGTGATGCTCTTCGGCAAGCTCAGAATCACATCCAACTCTAAAAGGTAGTTCCGGAGCTATACCCTTTCTTTCGAAGCTTCAGAGGCGGCGACATATTCCGCCTCCATGGCGGAGTCAGCAATGCATTTATGCTTTGAGCTCCTCCAAGATACAGCCCCACCTCCCAAGGTAAACACATAACCTGAGGTTGATTTCTTCTCATTCTGGTCCCCTTGGAAATCCGAATCTGTGTAACCCACAGGGCACAAGTCCTCACTTTGATAAACAAGGCAGTAATTCCTAGTTCTCTTCAAATACTTGAGGGTGTGCTTTACCGCAGTCCAATGCGCCTGTCCAATGTTAGACTGATATCTTGCTACCATGCCGACGGCATAACAAATATCAGGCCTGGTACACAACATTGCATACATGAGACTACCCACTACAGAGGCGTATGGTACAAGACTCATTTCATCTTTCTCCCGCTGTGTCTCAGGACACTGCCCTTTAGAAAGATGAATGCCATGTCTGAAAGGTAGCAAGCCTTTCTTGGCGAGTTGCATGCTGAACCGGGCTATCATAGTATCCATATAGGATGCCTGGGATAAGCTTAACATCCTTCTTTTACGATCTCATAAGACCATAATCCCAAGGACGTACCCAGCTTCTCCCAAATCCTTTATTTGGAACTGTTCGGATAACCAACTCTTGATTTCCGACATCACTCCCTCGTTGTTTCTAAATAGGAGTATGTCATCCACATATAGTGCAAGGAAAACCACGCTCCCACTGACACAAAGTCGGTACACGCAACTTTCGTTCTCCAACTGTGAAAATCTATAGGATTTAATCACATCGTTGAAACGCAAGTTCCAAGACCTCGAAGCTTGCTTAAGTCCTTACAAGGACTTCTTAAGCTTCCAAAAAATATGTTCATCGCCCTTGCGTATGTAACCCTCGGGTTGCCGCATATAGATGTCCCTACCTTCTTCAAGGTAACCGTTTAGAAAAGCGGTTTTGACATCCATCTGCCAAATCTCAAGGTCCATATGCGCAACTATGGCAAGGAGTTTCCGGATGGACTCGATCATGGCTACGGGTGAAAAGGTTTTGTCATAGTCTATGCCCTCTTTCTGACTATAACCAAGCTATAATTTCTCCATCCGCCCCTTTCTTTCTCTTGTATACCCACTTGCACCCTACGGCTCTAAAGCTATCCGGCAGCTCAGCTTTCTGGTATACATCCATAGCAGTTATGGATTCAATCTCATAATCTATAGTGACAAGCCATTTTTCAACATCCTTGTCCTGCACTGCCTCTTCGTAAGTCAGCGGGTCAGAGTCCTCATGTCCGTCGTCTGGGCTCAAGTCCGAACACTCACCCATGAACATATACCTTTTTGGCTGGAAAATAAATCTCCCACTGCGACGAGGCATCAGTGTTGTGTCAGCAGTAGGTGCAGTAACTTGTGGTTCTGCACTTTGCACTGAAGAACGCGCCTGTGGTGCTGAACCTCTCAAAGGTGCACCCACATTCGAACGTTCCCCTTCCCTTGGATTCTCATTCTCGTTTTCAATATTTTTGAAGAACGATATCACTCCTTGACTTGTGGTTTCTCACAAACTCATCCTCCAAGAATCTAGCGTTGGTTGTAACAACGATTCTCTAACTCTCAGGACAATAAAAGTAACCACCTTTCGTTTACCTGGGATACCTTATAAACAACATTACTTTGGACCTGCTTTCTAACTTATTAGGTTCCTTTGTCAGCACGTGTGCCGGACAACCCAATACTCTGAACTTGCACAAACTTAGTTTACGACCAAAGAAGAGCTCAACAGGTGTCTTAGGAACTAATTTAGAAGGCACCACATTCAATATGTAAGCCGTTGTTTCCAATGCGTATCCCCAAAACAAAATGGGTAAGCTTGCATAGTTCATCATTGATCTTACCATCTCTAAAAGAGTTCTATTTCTTCTTTCAGCTACACCGTTTTGCTAGGGAGTACCCAGTGCAGTCCACTGGGATGTAATCCCATGATCTGACAAATACTGCAAGAACTCATTACTGAGGTATTTGCCACCGTGATCAGATCGCAGTGACTTGATAGTTTTCCCGACCTTCTTTTCTACCTCAGCCTTGAACTCTTTTTATTTCTCAAAGCATTCAGACTTGTAGCAAAGCATGTAAACGTATCCGTATCTTGAGTAGTCGTCAATGAAAGTGATGAAGTACTCATAACCTCCACGAGCTTGTGTGGACATGGGCCCACATAAGTCAGAATGGATCAGTTCCAACACTTCCTCTGCTCGAGACTGACTAGCCTTGAAAGGCCTAGAGGACATCTTGCCCTCGATGAAGGATTCGTAGACTTGATAAGGTACAGGACGGGCTACGTCCAATGTACCCTCATCTGCAAGTCGCTGAATCCGCTTCAAGCTGTTACAACTGAGTCTCAAGTGTCAGAGATATGTAAGATCCTCATCAGAAGAGGTAAGTTTTCTCTTTTTAGGATTATCAATTTCGGATGAGTTACATGCAATGTTCAAGGACATATTTGATAAAAGCAGCATAAAGAGAGTAAATCAACATCCCATAATGGACAACATCGTTATTACAAATGATTGAAATCATAAATAACAGAATATCCATTACGAAGTTGAAAAAATATTTGTCCTGCCGAAAGCACGGCCCACAAAAGAAAACTCTCAAAATGTACTTAATCCATCAAAAACATAAAGAAAAGAAAATGTCATGAGGCTCCGTTAGAGGACGTTGCCATCCATGCAGCTTGGTATCTTCTTGCCATTATTCACCAGTCTTGTCGGCACGGTCCCCTGTAAAGTACAACAACATGATCAACAAGTCAGCGCTTACAGCTCTAGGAAGAGCAACAACAGACTCTAATCATGCTTACAGTCATACATGCAAATGGCATACCTTGTCTGGCTTTGTTGGCGAGACAATCTTTCCTCCAATGTCCTTTCTTACCACACCTGAAGCACCTGTCCCTGTCAATCGCCACTTTAGGCTTTTTCACAGCCCCACCATCCTTCACAGGTGCCTTCGCAGCCCTCTTCTTAATCACTCTTTTCCACTTCATACCTTTCGGTACAACAGAGAGATTACCAGAAGTGGCTAAGGTAACCTTTTGAGGGTTCATAACTGATTCCGCTGCCATCAAGTCATTGAGTAACTCATTAAGAGTATACTCTTTCTTGTTCATGACAACATTCAGTCTGAAACTCTCAAAGGACTTGGGTAGAGAGTTCAGTATGATATCGACTTTGGCCTCAGCGTTGATACCTCCACCGTGCACAGTCAGCTCATCCATGAGGTGAGTCATGGAAACTACGTGCTCTCTCACTGAGCTACCATCAGTCATTTTTCTACTCACGATTTCCCTCATGAGATTAAATCTAACAGCTCTATCAGTTTCCCCATAGGTCGCCACCAGACTGGCCATAATGTCATAGGCGTCCCTATGGTGCTGATGCTGCTGCTGTAAGACTTTCGACATAGTGGTCATCATGTAGAACTTGACTACATTGTTCGATTTCTCCCACTTGTTGTAATAGTCTACTTACTCTTGAGAGCACTCAGCACTGGGAACTATGGGACGAAGTACTTGTAGAACGAACATATGTTCTTCTGCAACCAGGATGTATTCAAGATTGCGCTTCCATTCCAGGAAGTTTGGACCAGTTAAAGAATTTTGTGCGAGAATATTGATGACATTAGACATAGACATATCTGAAACAATAAAGAATCTTAAATAAGAACATACATGTAGAACTTCGAAAACAAATGCATTGAAAACCTTTCGATAAATCAAATACAAGTGTTTTCAACTAATAGCCCAAGAGTTCCCACCGCAAGCTACACTCGTAGACGTTTACGATGTCACCCTCAACCAGAACGCGCGCGCAGGCCTAGCCTGCCCCCCGCCGCCTGCCCACGGCCGCACGCGCGCGCCGGCCCAGCCTGCCGTCGTACGCGCCGCCCGCCGCTGCCGTTATGTCGCGACCGCACGCGCGCGGCCGCCTTTCACCGTCATGCGCATCGCCCTCATCCCGCCGGTCTTCATCTTGTTCTTCGTCCCGTCCCGTCCAGTTTACAATTTTGAAATAAAAAATACATAGACTAAACTATTACAATTTTTTCCTATCAAATCTAATCACAGATTTTCTCATGATTTTACAAAATAGATTTAATCCAAACACGGATAAACCACCGAGGATTAAATCAGACGGGTTGCCACGAGGAACAAAAAACCATCCACGATAAATAAAATTCATACATGCACAATGAATAAATTGCATTCAACAGAGCCATGAAACAGGAATCTGGCTCTGATACCAATTGTAGGGATATCCCGTGAACTGAATCACCAAATCCGATTAAGCAGGACCAATCATGGATGTTGAATACAATAACCAATTCACCAAACCCTAGCATGCTCCTATGAATTTAATGCGTGGATTAAGGGATTACCTTTATTCCGTAGAGTCTGATCCGATCTTTTGCGTTTGAATATCCAACTTTAATTCAACCATGCGATTCAATTAAATCTGCGGAAAACAAAATTAGCCAAACTAATTTCTGTTTTAATTGAAATAAAGAAAAACAGAAAAGGGAAGAAGCCGTTCACCAGATCAGATCTTCAGATCTGCTACTGGTGAGGATTCCATAGATCTGTAATTGCGTAAGAAAAAGTTGAAATTCTTCGTCTCCTAAACACAACAGGTGCGCTGCCCACCTCTCTCTCAAACTAGGGTTTCAAACTGATTTGAATGTTCTGAAGTGGCTAGGGTTTTTGAGAGAGAGTTGTCTATTTATAGACCTAGGGTTTTAACCCTAATGGGCTACTGGGCTCCATTTAGCATATTTAATTGGGCCAGATCTGGGAGTTAATGCAAATAATAAAATGGGCCTATGAATTAATTAATTCCCATGTCCACAACCCAGGACACAATTAATTATTTAATATTAAACCACAAAATTAATACTCACCTACCCCTTTATTACCACGTTATGAGAACGGGCTACGTATATCAGCGAATCCCCATATTTAAGGTTACCGGACATTCATTAATTTATTGGAGCTTCTGACAAGCTACCATGGCAAATCACCTACCCCTTTATTACCACGTTATGAAAACGGGCTACACGAACTTTTGCTACCCAAGATGCGGTTATACGAGCACGTTACTTAGGCTCTCCACCATGGCAAATCAAAGCAACAGTCAACAAGTGCATACCCCTGAACCTTCGTTAGGGTTTGGACTCAATCAAGAACGAGATCTTGTATTCGCTAATATCAACCAGACAAATACATCTCAATGTGGTCCAATCAATACGCCACCCTTGCGTACCAGCATATCAAGTAACCAAAACAGATTACTTCTTCCAACTATGCTGTAGCCATTCAGACAGACGTATCCTCAACGCTGTCTCGGCTGTGATAATATTTATGTCTCACTAGGTCAAGTGATAGTACTGTCTTCTGCGATCTACAATACGCCGTATGATCGTCCCTATCGGTGACCTAGGAGTAGAGGTGGCCACGGGCCGGTTTAGGGCCGGTTCCAGAAAGGTGGAACCGAAATCGGCCCTTGAAAAAATGGTTACGGTTTCGATTTTGAACTGGAACTGGCGGTTTCGGTTCAATCCAGTTCCGGTTCAGAACTGGCGGTTCGACGAATATGTATTTTTTATTTTATTTTTTTATTCGGCAACACGTGGTGCTCTCTGATTCATCAATTTTAAAAATTTTATCCAGCCGGTTCAACGGTTCAGAACCATTTTTTTTAATTTTTTTTATTTTTTTCAATTAAATTTTTTCTGACAGTTTGGCGGTTCAGAACTACCGGTTTTGGTTCCTGTTAATACCTTGAACCTGAACCGGCCAATCGAAAAATAGTTTCAGTTCTGATTTTGAACTATTTTTGACGGTTCTGGTTCAGAACCGTGAACCGCCGGGCCGGTTCAGGAGCGGTTCCGGCGATTTCTGTTCCAAATGGCCATCTCTAGCTAGGAGGATACCATTGCTACGTGCATGTAAGTTTGTTTAACAGATAGGAGAAAAGTCATTTGTATACTCATTGTAATAAATGATTTCCGTATACAAAACCCAACAACAAGTGCTCCAAGCGATGAGGACAGCCCATCAATTGACCTTACAAAAGCCTTTGGGTCATTGACGATGCTCCCAGGCATCGATCAAGGGGGAACTTCTGAAAATCAGAACAGAGCACCGTTTGAGGGTCAAGCTGGAACAGAGTTGCCGACTCAAACTGACCTCACTGAAGGAGAAAATGCTCACTCTGAAGATGCTCAACCGTATGCGACCAAAGTAAATAATGGAATCCAAGACAGAGTAGTCTTAATTGGAGAAGGAATCTCCAATCAAACTGACTTGTTTAGAGTTCCAGTGTCTGGAGCAGATGGTACTAAGTACCCTGAAGATTTCTTCCAAACCGTTGAAGTCACCCAGCTCCAAAAGCCGAAATGGTTAAGAAACCATCCTGAAGAAGTTGTGCTTGACAGTGTTACCAACTCAGTTCGCACGAGATAAGAAAGTGCGCTACTGACCTGATTCATATCTCAGGAGTCAGAGCCGACAAAAATTGGAGATGCTCTGAAGTCAATTGACTGGATCAATGCAATTCAAGAAGAGCTTGCTGAATTCAAAAGAAATGAGGTCTGGAACTTAGTAGACAGACCTACTCATCAGTCAGTTATCGGCACAAAATGGGTCTTCAAGAATAAGAGAGATTAAACTGGGAACATAGTGAGTAATAAAGCATGACTGGTAGCAAAAGGATATGCTCAATATGATGGAATTGACTTCGACGAAACTTTTGCTCCAGTGGCTAGACTTGAAGCAATCCGCTTATTCCTTGCATATGCTGTGTACAACAACTTCACAGTCTTTCAGATGAATGTGAAGAGTGCCTTTCTGAATGGGGAGCTGAACGAAGAGGTCTATGTGCAGCCCCTGGCTTTGAAGGAGGAAACCAAGTTTACAAACTGAGGAAGGCTCTTTATGGGTTGAAGCAAGCACCCAGAGCCTGGTATGAGACTCTGCATCAGTTTCTCCTCAAGAATGGTTTCCAATAAGGCAAAATCGACACAGCACTATCCAGAATCAAGGATGGAGGAAACATCCTTCTAGTACAAATATATGTCGATGATATCATATTCGGATGCAGAAACTTGGATATGTGCGAGAAGTTTGCCAAACTAATGTAGAGCAATTTTCAGATGAGCATGATGGGCAAACTGACCTACTTCTTGGGTCTCCAAGTTATTCAGTCCGAAGGAGGAATCTTCATCAATCAGAAGAAATATACCAAGGACTTGATCAGCAAGTTTTGTCCTGAAAAGACCAAGCCCTTGAGGATTCCAATGAGCCCAATTGCTCATATCAATCTTGATGAAGAAGGCGAGACAGTCAACCCAACAGCATACAAAGGCATTATTGGGTCAATCCTGTACCTAACTGCCAGCAGACCAGATATCTCCTACTCAGTTGGGGTTTGTGCGAGGTTTCAAGTAAATCCAAAGAAGTAGCACATGGAAGCTGCTAGAAGAATAGTCAAATACCTAAAAGGAACTGAGTCCTTATGTATTTGGTACCCAAAATCTGACAAACTGACTCTCAATGCTTATTCAGATTCAAATTTTGGAGGATGCAGAATCAACAGAAAGAGCACAAGTGAAACATGTCAGTTCCTAGGTCATAAGCTTGTAAGTTGGTTCAGCAAGAAATAACACCCAGTTGCCACGTCTACAACTGAAGCTGAGTATGTTGCTGTTGCAAGTTATTCTGCTCAAGTGCTTTGGATCAAGCAACAATTGCTTGACTACGATATAGAAACTGGGTGTGTGCCAATCTATTGTGATAACAACAGTGCCATGTGTATCACAAAGAACCCAGTTCATCACTCCCGCACAAACCACATCGACATGATGCACCACTTCATCAGAGATAATGTCAAAAAGAAAGAAGTTTCAGTAGAGTATATCCAAACTGACGATCAACTAGATGATATTTTCACCAAACCTCTCCTAGAGACCAGATTCAAGGAGCTTTGCTTAAAACTGGGTCTACTGGAAGTTGATGAAGTCCTTATTGGAGAAGAGTAGTGGTAAAACTGACTCCAAGTTCTCAGTTTTCAAACTCGATGGTCAACTCAGTATGCTAAGGGGACTCATCACAGCATCCGAAGAGCAGAAACTCACCTTCAGTCAAACTGACTAATGAAGACTCACTCAGTTTCTGGTTCATAATTAGAAGATCTCAAAAGACGGATGCGAAATTAAACTGAGTACCATCTCTCAGTTTAGAAACTGACTCTCAAGTCAGTTCCTGGAATTTCGAAAGGTGGGATTTTGAATTCCAAAGACAATTGCTTTGGTTACATTGCAATTAATGCGTATCTTACATTAATGAATCAGATTTAGACACGTGGAAAATGCTCCTTACCATGTCGCTCCAGTCAAATCTGAATTGCGTATCACGAGGCCATGGATCTCAATCGTCACCGAAGATCTGGAAATTGAAAGGTCACAAGGTACATCTACCAAATTAAATGACCTTTCTCTCTGCTATAAATACGGTTCATTCTTTTTGTTTTTCTTGTGTGTGAAAAATCTTCCAAAAAGAAACCACAAGAAACAAAAACTTTTCTCCAAAATCTCCATTCTCGAACCCTTCCTTCCAAGCTTTTACTTCGTCTTCACCAAAATTTTTCTCAGTTTTGGGAAAATGGTGTTAGAACCTAAACCTCCAGACATCAACTCACCACCCTTTTTGGGTGCGGTCAAAGAGGGGGAAAGAAGTATGGGAGGTGCAGAAGACATCACAAGCCTGAGCAGAGCAGCCACTCACTGTGCCCAAAAGGCACAAAGTCACCGTGGAAGTCTATGGTGAAGTGCCAATATGACGAGAGAATCACATGTAGAAGTCTACTGTGAAATCTCATGTTGGCACGACTTGCTCTAGCTGGTGAGAAACCATCCACTGCATGATGCGCACAAACTGTTAAATCAGTTTCTGCAGTTGGAAGAGGCTATAAGCTTGGGGGATACAAGACATCATAAGGTATGTTCTTGTCACTGCTGATGGGCTACATCATAATATCAGCACCAACAGGCCCCTGAAAAGGACAGCTGCAGTAAGACACCATGAGGGAATCCTTTGGAAAGCTGGTCAGAAAATCAAACCAGTATCTCTCGTGCTTGCCTCTGCAGCAGCCTAGTATAGTTCTTGTAATAGATCTATAATAGGTTTCTTTTTGTTAGTTTATCCTTGTACTTGTAATGAAAATTATTAAACGGTAAACTGACTTGTTGATGACAATCTCTTTTTATCCAACAAAGGTCTTCATTCTTCAAACGCTGAACTTACACAATCCAGAGTAACTCCCCTTCTTAAGATTTAATTGATCTAAACTGACAAAGAAAATCAATTCAGCAATATCTCTCCAAGTTTATAAGGAGAAGATCCTTAGTAAAAAGCCCAAATTGAGGGGGAACTTTTCTTAGTTTATGAGACACAATGTCAAAACTGTAAAAACTCTAAAATTATCCTCACCTCATCGGCTTAGGTTCCAGATGGCTTTGACCACACCAAAAATGGGGAAATTGTTAGGATTCTTGTTAGAGAAATCCTCCATTACTTTTGATGTTTTGGTGGGTCAAAGAATATAAGACATCTTAGTCAGTTTTTCCAGTTTCTAGAATTCTAAACTGTAATCCTTGTATAGGAGCAATTGAGTTGTAATAGAACTTAGACTGAAGATCGAGTAGTGAAGACCGAAAACTTAGATGGAGCACTCAGTTTGAAGACTAACCATACTGACAAGGAGAAGTCCGTATGAGGGCCTTCCCGAACTGACTAAGGACAAGTCAGTTTAAGGGATTACTATACTGATCCGGAGAAATCAGTATGAGGGCGTTTCCCATACTGACTATGGAAAGTCAGTATGAGGAATTACCATACTGACCGTGGGAAGTCAGTATGAGGGCTAAACTGTACCGACTCTTAGAAGTCAGTATAAGAAGCCTCAGTCAGACTCAGGCATTTGCAAAATGCCTAAGTCAGTACGAGGTTATCCAAAACTGGGTTCCTCGGGCTGTAAAGGAGTTTGATGAAAAGTTAGTGTATCGTACACTGACAATGGGCAGAGCAGAAAGGAGACCTAAGGCATGGGCTACGATTGGACAACATAATCCATGAGTCTAACGTCTTGATTTATGTGTCTAATGGATAGAAATTCAAATTGACTTACACTCTCCTCTCTATATAAAGTAACCTGCCCTCTTAACCTTAACAGGTTTACCTGAACTGAAACTCAAAATCTACCAGTCTGAAGAGACAAACGGCATATTTAGGTCATCTCTCCCACAAAACTCTCTCTGAGTTTTTCCATGTTGTAAACACGAGACTTGAGTCTCCGACTCAAGTTACCCACCGTGCTATCTTCTCCTAGCACGAGGCCAAAGCTTTAAGCTAAGGCTCAGTTTGGTGAATATATCTTTCTGAGGTATATTCATAGCAGTCAGTTTCCTAGTCTGGGATTCTGATTATCACTGGCGTATGCCGACCACCTGAGTTCTGGGAAGAACCTCTAAACATCCAACCATTCTGGGAAGAATCAGTAAACATCCACCCACCAGGAAAGAGGCTGCGGGATGCGTCCCCACTTCAACCTGAAGACTGAGTCTACAAGGAGTTCCTAGGCGAGTGCCACAGCTGACCGGAGGACGGCGGTGCCACGGACTGTGTATAGATCGTAAGGAGGCTTGTATTCACTAAGTAAATTATCCAGACCTTGGGTCTGAAGAGTGGATGTAGGATATTGAAATCCGAACCACTATAAAATTTCTGTGTGCTGCTTTACTGCTTTCCATATACTTGCTCTATTTTTATGTTTCACAAACTGACTACTTGAGCCTTCAATACTTGTCCGAGTATTGAAGAATATATACTGTGAAACTGAATTAAGATGGAACAGAGACTTAAGCTTAAATTGACTACACGCAAAATTGACTCTGCCCTGTTTAAACGAACCAGTGCTTGTGCTTACATTTACTTCCACTGCATACGCAAAACCTTCCACTGCACATATTGCACTCTAATTTCGGGACCAACATTATGTCTAGTTAATTTTCCTAGCATATTCTAGGGTTTGTACAACTGTTTTGGATGCATGTTTGATTGATTAATTCATTGTTGATGGTTTGTGATTCGTATTTTCTTTCATAATTCTAAATTAATTGAAGGACCGAGAGGTGAAAATTGATTTAGATGTCTAGCTATTGATAGAAGGACCGAGAGGTGAATATTGATAGTGGGATTAGGAATGCATGATGTGATCTGTACTGTCGGACCACGAAGTATTAGATTGTAGAGATTTAAATCAATTGATCTTATGAGATTGATTAATATGTGTTCTTGAGACCGAGAGGAGATAGTCACTTATTAGTAATCTAGTTATTATTTGCCGAACCAAGGATATTTTAACACTTATCTGATATATCACGTGTTATATGAATATGATTGATTATTTATTTGCATGTCATCCAGAATAGAAGTTCAACCCTAGGATCTGTATTGTCCTTTATTTGCTTTAAATCTTTAATTTTATTTTCAAAACCCAAAATCTATTTTCTGATTGCTCAAACAATTTATCCAAAACTATCTTTTAGTACATGAGTTTATTTCGCAACATCATTCTCTGTGGGTTTGACTTCCAAGTTATGAATCTATTTGGTATTAGATAGAGGTTGATCCTGTAACTAGTTTGTTTTGAGGATTGCTGGATTGGGTTTTTATTTACTCAAACAATGAACCAAGAACTATGGCTAGTACAAGCGATAATCATGTTTTTCTTTTTCATATGAGTTTGTTAACTTATGGTTTTATAAATTTATTTGGCCACTGTATTGCAATTAATCTAATAGAAATATTAGTAATTATATTGCATAAGATACTATGCATTACATTCGCAAATCACGCGGGTGTAGATTTTATATATATATATATATATATATATATATATATATATATATAATAGTTATGATATGTAAGATTTTTAAATAATTAAAAGTAAGTGAGTATGATAGCATAAAAAATTTAAGATAATTTAAAATAGTTATCATTGCTTACATGTGTGAAAGTGATAAGAGATGATAGTGTGTGTTACTATGCGTTACATATACTCCCTCCGTCCCGAAACAATTGTCCTGTTTTGTTTCGGCACAGAGACCAAGGCAAGTGTAATAAGGGGTTTTAATGGTACAATTAGTAAAGTGATTAAGACTTAATTAAAAAAAAAAAGCTGAAAATGGTATGGTGAACCAACAGGCATCATTTCAGACTTTAATCGTATCTTCCCACAGTCGAACTTAAACATTAATGAATCAACATATGAGCAGAACCAACATAAGAGCATAAACAAAGATAGGGTCAATACAGCATATGAGCAGATCCAACTAAGGGGCATATCCATCATAACCGAACCAACATATGATCAAACCCAACAAGATATATCCACAGATCAACAAAATTGAACCCGAAAAATGAGCAGATCCATCATAACCGAACCAACATATGATCAGAACCCAACAACATATATCCACAGATCAACACAATTGAACCAACAAATGAGCAGATCCATCATAACCGAATAAAATGGCAAGATAGCACCTGATATCTGGAAATTGACATTTCCAGAAGCCACGAAGAACTTCCCTCCGCATTCTCCAAAATTTGCGCAGAACCTCCTCTTCTTCATTCGCCAATTCCGCATCCTCTTCTGGCCCGCTCAGTGGACCATGAAAATCGACCCGGTCATCAGACAGTCCCGCCATCTCCGCATCCTCTGTCCCGGCGGCATCGACTTCAGGGGAAACTGTCACCAGCAACGGATCTGAGATAGACGGCGAGAGGAGCGGATAGAAGCCGTCACCAGCAACGGTATCAGAGGACGGCGAGAGGAGCG
>JAPKLW010007954.1:0-14114 GCA_026898455.1 Plectranthus barbatus | reverse complement strand
TGTTGCTAGGTTTCAAATCAACTTTAAACAGTAAATAATGAAACAGTAAATGAACACAATATTTTATAGTGGTTCGATCCAAATAGATCTACGTTCACTCCTTAGCCGAAACGCTAAGATTTCACTAGAAAAGTATACGAAGTACAAGGAATTGCCAAACACTTGTAGTAGGCGGCGAACTTTCGAACCGGCCACAACAAAGCTATCCTCCGATGATTCGCACTTTTCCAGACACAGCTACGGCCAAGTCAAGGGCAGAACCTTTGTGTAACTTGTCCTTCACTGTTGGTGAGGTTTTTATAGTTTCCCTCGAAACTTTTCAGGAATGCGGCTAAAAGCCCGTCGGAGTCAACCCTTTATAGGAATGACTGTTGGATCTTCCTAGGAAGAAAGTTATCCCAATGATTGAAGATTCTCAACCGAAGTTAAAGAATCTCTTAAAGAGAAGTGTCAGATGTTCAATGAAGGACACTTCTTGGTTGTTGAGAGCTTTGAATACTCTTCTTATCACGAGCTCTCAACTGACTACTTTTTCACTTTGTTCACTTTGTCAAAGGAATCTCACACTTGAATGTTTGCGAAAATGTCTTTTCTGATTGAAGCAGTAGTGGAAGTAGTAGTCATTTCTCTCTTTTAGATCTGCCTTTTATAGGTGGAGATTCAAATCTTGAATCTCCATATCCGTTAGACACAACATTTCTTTTGTCCGAGAGTGATATGACTTGAACAGTCACTTTTGGCATTGATCTGTACTTTCTGAGCTACTTCGGGAAAGTCTCGTCCTTTGTGTATGCTTTTTGTCAGAACGGCAGTGTGGTTTCAGCCTTTGACATTTTGCTCTGCTAATGTTCATTTAGCGATCCGCTATCGCGTCTTGATTTGCTGAATGCTTCCGCTGACACTCGATCCTTTGACGTCTGTTCTGCTAGTGTCTTTCAGAGTTTGCTGAATGTTAGCAAATGCTAAGGCCTTAGCATTCTGCTAGCGTATGACTTTTTAGCAAACGCTGTCCTTCGATATCTGCTAGTAAATCCTCTAGCAGACTAATCTATTACAACTCAATTTATTTCCTATACAGGACATTACAGAGTATGCTAGACTAAACTAGATTTCAGCATTTGATCGACCACTCTAGTAAGGTTTGATCCAACAAAACCTTTTACAATTGTGATCCTTAGGGAGATTATAGGAATTATTTCGCAACAATTTCCCCCTTTTTGGTGCGATCAAAGCTTACTATCGATTGCTGAAGCTAAGAGGAAGAATGTCTGTGTTTACAAGAAAATATGTTATCCTAGCAATCTAACATAGAGTTTATCCACCTTAGTTCAAGCAAATAAAATTCCCCCTCATCAAATGCTGGGAAATATTTTACGATTAAGCACATGGGTAAATGTTGCGAAGGTAATATGCTAGAAATTCTAGCACCCAAGAAAAATCAGCAGACATTTACTTTTTCAATCTCAATTCAAGCATTTTCAGATATGTTGAATATACAGATAGTGTATTTCAACTCAAGGCACACAGTGAAAATCAGAGATTGACAATGAGAGGTTGTCTCAGTCTGATCAATTTTCATTCATATGATATGTCTATTACAAGTACAATGAAAATGATAGACGGAGACAAATCAAAAAAAATACCAGGTCTTAAAGCAGTCAGGAGTCAGGAGCAGGCTTCTTTAGCTTCTCTAATTCATCGAATTTTCTAGACGCCATCTGTACAAACGAATCCAAAAACTCCTTAGCAGCTATACGTTCAGCGGCTTCTAGTTCAAGGTCCTTGGCAATCCGCTCATTTTCGTCTTCAAGTATCTTGATTTTCAATTCTGTTTCCTTCTGCTTAAGCTTCTCAAGAGCTTTCCTCTTCTCTTCTTTAGCAGCAGCTCTAGCTTCTTTGGCTTTCTTCCTCTCAGCAGCCTCAGCAATCTTCCTTGCTTCCCCCTCTTTGATTGCATCCAAAAACTTGGATGAAAAGGAATTAATCTTATTTTCCATCTGCTGCTGATGCTCTGCTGCGTCTGCTTTGACTTCCTGTACAGTAGCCTTGACAGAAGAAACATCGGACTCAACCGAGTTCACCTTGGCTGATACAGTATCAACATTGGTTTTGACTGCGGCAATCTCTCTCCTTATGTCAGTGGCCTCCATCACCATTCTCTCAGACATGGTGGATACAGCACTTCGGACGGCCTGTTGCACTACTGAATTTAAGAAAGTAGGAAGCTCAAAAGAACTGATCGGAGTGGCTAGAAAGGATGAGGTAGTGGGCATGATGAGTGCTTGACTCCTGGTATTGGAAGTGGAAATCTCCTCCATGACTTCTTCCATTACTACTACTCTATTTTCTGTGTCAGCAGAAACAACCCGAGGGGTAGTGGCCAGCAGATATACTGTCTCCTCAATTTCTTTGAGATACTCTGCTTCAGCTGCTGCAAGTTCAGCTTCCTCAGCCTTTCGTGCCTCTGCTACAGAATATGCTATCATATAGGCCTGCAATTCCTCCTCTCTGTTCCGGTAAGCAATAATTTCAAGCTTTTGATCGCGGCATTCTGCTTCCTCACGAATCGCAGCCAATCGAGCTTGAAGTTTTGATTCTTCGAACTTTACAAGTTTGGCTTGACGTTTCTTGTATTCAGCAGCTGCTCGTGCCTGACGCTTAGATAGGTGAATGTGCTTGTCAGACAGCCCATCTGGAGCAAAAGTAGATTCCGGCAAGGAATCCGAGGAAAATGTAAGTCGATGAGCTTTAATGGCCCGGAGCCTGGTGATAACAGCCTTATCACTATATTGTTTGGAGCAGGGCAATTGATCCATCCAATTATTTGCCCATTGATCCTCATGTCTCCAGAAGCTTAGATCTTTCCATGCCATTAGCATTTCTCTTTCGTCTAAGCAGAGCTCTCTCGAAATATAATCATATTTCTTCCATCTCCTTAGCTCCTGCTTGAGTTTATCTCCTTCAACTCCTTCCTCCAATTCTCCAGCGAATACTTCCTTGATGTCTATCTCGACCATCGTATCCACAAAATTATCAATCTCTCGACAAAAACTATCAAGATTAGAATTTATCTGATCTTCTGAAGGTAATTCAATGGAGATCTTTCGCAATTCAAGTGCATCAAAAATGTATCTGACTCCATCGTCACAGTCGGAGTCAAGGAAATTAGTAGGAGAGAAACGCTCTTGGTTACCTCTATCAACATCGGAAGAAATTTCTGCGTACGGGCCTTCACCAGGATTTGCTTCCTCATTCCTAGCAGACGGTTCCTCGATAGCAGTGTCTGGAGAGTGGACTTCGTGCTCAGCAAATGAGTGCTCCTCCTCGTGTCCAATCTGCTCAACAGATTCGTCTCCAGCACTTCCTTCCTTGTCATTTGAATCTCTTTCAATTCCAGAAGGACCTGCATCTGGATTCCCTGGAAGTCGTCTGGGTGATCCATGGAAAGAATGTTCCTCATCAGAACTGCTGTTTAAGTCTACAATTGTCTTCACCTCATGGAATCTGCCTTCATGGAGTGCTCTATCAAGCTCTTCATCTGACATAGCGTCTTGTTCAGAAATTATGGCCCCTTCACTGTCAACACATGGAATGGAGACGGTGATCCTTCCATCTTTGATACCTTTCCCTTTCTTGGCAGCACTTCCTTCCATAAACGCCCCTTCAAGTAGTTGAGTGGCCTCCTTCTGAGCTTTACGTTCTTCAGCAGCTGTCTTGATTCGTTCGAATTCCTTATCTCTCGCTTCGAACGTCATCTCCATGATAAACTTCTTGTATTCCGTCTTTTCATGCTCTCTTCTTTGAGCATTGCGCTTTCTCTTGATTTCTTTTACTCCCTGAATGCGCTCTTTCAGGCATCTGGATGACAGAGGGATCTGATCTAGATTTTCTTCAGCAGCTTCCTCTGCTGTGACTTCAGTAGCTTGTCGTTTTGCTGCGGCTTCAGCAGCCTTCTTCTCTGCTGCAGCTTTTTCTGAATCTTCCTGCTCTGAAGTCAGGACCAACTTTCTCCTTGTCCTCTTCTTTGCTTTCTTTGCAGGAGAGGTGATGTTAGACCTCTTCTTCGTTGAAATTTCCAGAGCAATGGTCCCAAGAGCAAGTGGAGGTTGTTCGGCTTCCTTCGCTGTTATGATCTCGTTGATTTGATCTACTGGTAGGTTGCCTAACTTCTCAATCTCCTCAAGATTCTTGAAGCAGTGCTCTGTCTCAGCATTCGTCTGGAGTAGAGCAATTTCTTCAGCAGACATAGGGATAGCCGGCTGCAATATTTGAATTGCCGTGGTGGCTACATCTGGTTCTTCAGGGGATGTGGGTTTGTCCTTGTCCACATTAGATTTTCCATTCAGCTTACGAGGATTTCTGAAGCTTACAGGCTTGGGCTCTTTCCTTGTCGCCGGAATGTAGTCTGTAGGAAGAAGACCTACACCACGATCAACTCCTTTGTTAGTGAACAGCATTTCCAAATACTTGCTGATTTTTAGTCTAAAATTTACGTTTGAAGGAACGTTCCATCTATCGCCATATGGTCATTCTTTCGAGCATGTTCTGCCCATCGCTCAAAGAAGAATTCTGCCCAATTTCCTTTAACGTTATCGTTCAACGCCATCATAACGGCGTACTTCTTAGCAGAGAGCTCCGAGTAAGAACCGGCGTCACATTGGAGCATCTTGATTACTATCTCCGCAAGGAGTTTGTAATCATCCGTCAGTGTGTTAATAGGTGTAGCAACCTTAAATGTAATCACCTGCCCTTTCTTATCTTTTAACTCCCCTGGTTTCTTCCATAAGTTCCAACGTTTCTCCATCTCAACAAGATCATTGACCTTGTATTGAGAGATCTTTGTCCCATAATTTCGAAGCCCAAACGTCCTCGAAAGAAGATCAGCAATTACTTCCACAAAATTTCCATAAACACAAGTTTTGAATGATTTCTGATCATCATTCATAACTGCCCTAGCATAAAATTCTGAGACCATATGTGGGTGAAAGTGATCAGGCTCTGCAGAAAGATATTTTACCAGTAATTCGGAGTCAAGAAGATCCATAATCCACTTTGGAATGTGTTTGATGGCGAGAGGCATATAGAGGATTCTGTCTTTCATAATTTGGGCCAGACGCCTCTGCTCCGACGAATGGCTGGATAACTCCTTTTTTCGAGCCAAAACTACCAGTTTGCTATAAGGAACTATCTCATCGATGTCTTCCTTCTTCGTTATCCCGGTGAAATCAGGTGCATGTCGAACATGCAGAGGAGAACTGTCAACCGGCGGGTACAGAAAGGTGGGTGGTTGTAATGGAGATGAAGATATAAAATCTTCTGGGTGAGATGATTCAGAGTGAGAAGTTTCTCTGGGTTCCTGATTTTGAGTATTTGGAGAGTTAGGGTTGGTTGCCATGGTTGGGGATTTTTGAGAGGGTTAGGAATTTCGGAGAGTTTTTGAAATGAAGGAGATAAAGTTGCTGTTTCGGAAAGTTAGGGATTCAAAAATGAGAGGGACGAAATAGATATAAGGAATAGAAGTTTAGAAGATCGAACGGATAGGGTGAAACCTTCTTTAGATGAGATCGACGACTGAGTGAATTTCAAGAGTCGTGCGAGAGTCCGCTCTCTCCTCTATCTTATCTTTAGATGATGTGCCGTCTCCTGATTTGTCGCGTCCAACTGAGCACATTAAATGCTCTTCTTTTGATCTCCTATGTGTCGCGCCCCTTGACTAGGCTTCAGCATCTCGACTGAGGCTATTGGGCTAGTGCGACTCGTCTGCTGGGCTGGATCTCTATTTTCTGATCCAAATTTAATTGGCAGATAATTGTTCAGAAGTGGGCCGCCAAAATAAAAAATGTCCAACAATCAATGAGCCCATCTTCATGAAGTATTGCGGCTTAATTTCTCTGTTGGGCTATTGATCTGCTGAATGTTTGTGCCTTCAGAATTCGCGCGAAAAATTTGATCCAACGGATGGGGTTGAGTCTGTCATCTAAATTTATACATCGACGGTCTTTAATTCCCGTATCCTCTTCTCATGATATCCCTTCTTTTGAAAATCTGTACGCCACCAGATTTCGCGTCTTTTAACTAGATATAACCTTCTGTGACAATTAAGGTCTATGCTCCAAAAATGATACGCCTATTCTCCCTCTTTCGAATGTGTTGGGACAATTATGGAATTGAGACAACATGTTCGAAACACCAAAATAGTAAGATTTCTTCAGATCATAAATTGATTCTAGATACGAAAGACCCCAGATAAGTGATAAAATGAAAGAATGTGAGTCTGATCGTAGCGGATCACCACTCCATGAAGGAGTTATTGTGATTCTCGAGCCATACGCTTGATTAGACGGATGACTGTCACTGCTGAGCGAGGTGGCCCTTTCCTATCGTCACAACGCGTCCACTTCACGGCGACGATTGGGTTTCCAACATAGTGAATCATCACGTTACTTTTCTCGAGGGATCAAATCGTCATTAATACGGTGATTATCATCCATCTATAAATCGACGCTTCAGGCTCCCTTCGCTTCATCACAATCATCCTTTCCAATAATCCCTTTAAAAAAATGTCTTCATCTTCTTCAAGTGCGCCGCACCGCGAACCCCCTGCTTCGCCTTACTCATATCCAAGTTCACCATATTCTCCCACGCAACACTTGACTGTTAAGCGAAATCAGATCTTCTGTGAAGCTAACCTCCGTCTGTGCTATGCTAACGATCCTAGGGTTCCGAATGTGGTGATGCAAAAGTTGGTGTCATCGGGGATTGACAAGTACGTTATGATCACCCCACAACATTTCCATGAAGAGACGCTTCAGAAGTTTTTTAGCCAGGCTCGAGTGGAGGGCGAAGCCATCTTCGGTTTTCTGAACGACCGTATGGTGAGATGGACTGCTGATTCCTTCGCAAAAGACTTCAGCTTACCCCAAGGCAACTATTCTATTTTCGACTATCGCTCTGGTGACGTAGCGCCGGAGTATTCTTGTTGGAAATGCTGGAAGAGAGGTTATTGGGGCGAGTTCTCTACCACGGTGTCTCCGCTAGGTCTACGTCCTGAGTACGGTATCCTTTATGACATCTGCAACGACATGGTGAATGGGATGTACGCGGATGAGGAATTGTCCCTCACCAAGGGTGTCTGGCAGGCGATGATGGTAGTCGACGATGGATGGCTCCCTGCTAATTGGGCGGGACTTGTGTTTGACCAGGTGAAGGATGTGGTCAACTGCTGGCCTGATACAGGGGTGCCAAATGGGATGCAGCTTAGCTGGCTGCTGGAGCAATCATTTCCAGATCTTGCTGTTGGCCGATCAACCCTCCGTCCATCCGACTTCTTCCCAAGGGATCCCCGTACCATGTGATGTCTGCTGCTGTTAATCTGATGTTTCTCTGTTTCGCCTTTTTTTTTGAGAAAATGTTGATGTTGAAGTATGCTCCCCTCCCCTCTCTGTTTTCCATCCGCTCTTTCTCCCCTTTTATTTTTAAAGGGTGTAAGTTGATCGTTCTTCCACCTATCTAATATATAAGATGTTATCTTTCTATGATCTGTATCTTCTGTGCAATATCTTGAGTATGCATTCCATAGAATCGATGGAATTTTGCCAGAGAAATCCTCAATAATGATCAGAACCGTTAAAATTTGTAGTGAGTTGTTAACTGTTCTGCTGTGAAATAAGCAAATCTTCTGCTAGGGAAATGAGTACTCTGCTAGAGATAGACATGCACTCTGCTGAGAATCTACGAATGCTCTGCTGAGAAGTCCTTCACATCAAATTTGTTATCAGCGATATAACACGAGACATAACTCAAGCACACGTTCCTTAGTAAATCGATTCAGCAGACTAATACTTTCTTCAGCAGACTAATTCACGACTCCTTGGCATCTGCACATATTATATATCGAGTCTTCAAGAGATCCCAAAAAAAATGAAAATAGAATTTCATTCATCCAAAGTCTCGTCCAATTCCATAAGACCAAGTTTTATGCACAACTCCTTGAACCTTGTCTCCGTAAGAGGCTTTGTAAATATGTCTGCTATTTGATCTTCAGTGCATATATATTTAACATCAATATCCTTCTTCTCCTGATGATCTCGAATGAAATGGTGACGGATATCGATGTGCTTGGTTCTGTAGTGATGAACGGGATTCTTTGTAATGCACATGGCACTATTGTTATCGCAGTAAATCGGCACACATTCCGGAGAAATTCCATAGTCCTGCAACTGTTGCCTTATCCATAGAATTTGCGAACAACAACTAGCAGCAGCCACATACTCTGCTTCTGTGGTCGATGTGGCAACGGAGTGCTGCTTCTTGCTAAACCAGCTTATGAGCTTGTGTCCCAGAAATTGACACGTGCCACTAGTGCTTTTTCGGTCAATCTTGCATCCTCCAAAGTCTAAATCAGAGTATCCACTTAATGAAAGACTATCAGCCCTTGGATACCAAATTCCCAGACCCTCTGTGCATTTTAAGTAACGCACAATCCTCTTAGCAGTATCAAAATGAGTCTTGTTGGGATTGGCTTAAAATCTCACACATAATCCTACGGCATATGATATATCTGGTCTGCTTGCCATGAGGTATAACAGCGAGCCAATTATGCCCCTGTAGAGAGTAGGATTCACCTGTTCTCCCTCCTTTTCAAGAGCAGCAATGCACGTGGAGCTGATCGGGATTCTCAAGCTCTTAGTCTTCTCTGGACAATACTTCGCGATCAAGTCGCGAGTATACTTCTTCTAATGGATGAAAATTCCTTTGTTAGACTGCTGGACTTGCAATCCGAGAAAGTATGACATCTTTCCCATCATACTCATCTGAAAGTTGCTAGTCATGAGATCGGAGAACCTATCACATAGATCTTGGTTCTTTGACCCGAAGATTATATCATCAACATATATCTGAACTAGCAAAATACTGTCTCCATCCTTAATATGAAAGAGAGTTTGATCTATCCTCCCTTTCTGAAATCCATTAGACAGCAAGAACTTAGACAAGGTTCCATACCGGGCTCTTGGTGCTTGCTTCAGACCATACAGTGCCTTCTTGAGCCTGTAAACTTGATTGCCTTGCTCAAATCCCGGAGGTTGCTCAACATAGACTTCCTCCTTGAGCTCGCCATTAAGAAAGGCACTCTTTACGTCCATCTGAATCACATCAAACTCGTGATACGCAGCATATGCCAAAAATAGGCGAATTGCCTCCAGCCTTGCCACTGGAGCAAACGTCTCATCATAGTCAATGCCCTCGCATTGTCTATATCCCTTGGCTACAAGACGAGCCTTGTTTCTGACTACTAGTTCGGATTCATCTTTCTTGTTTTTGAAAACCCACTTAGTGCCTATCACACTTTGGTGCTCTGGCCTGTGTACTAGTTCCCACACATTGTTTCTCGTGAATTCTGCAAGCTCCTCTTGCATTGCGTTCACCCAATCTGGATCTAGTAGAGCTTCTTCAACCTTCTTGGGTTCTTCATTAGATATGTAGCAAGCTAACATGGCATTGGCATTTCCTTGCCTTGTTAATAATGGATCATTAATATTTCCAAGAATTCCTTCTGGGGGATGAGCGCGTAACCAAGTAGGTCTAACTTGTGCTAGATTTTCAGCATCTGGTACTCCTTCTTGATTGTTGTCTGCTAAAATATTCCCTTCATTATTCGCCTGGTGCTCAGCATCTGGAATGTCAGCATCTCCTTCGCCATTATCTGGAACTTCTGCTGTAGGATTTTCATGAGCAAGAACCTCTTCGGCAGGTACTTCAGCAGCCGGAACCTCAGGAATGGGAATCTCCGCAGCTGGTAACTCAGCAATGGGAATTTCAGCATTCAATTGCTCTGCTACAGCTCGGTCTGCTACAGCCTCCAAAGGTTCAGCATCATCATCGTCTTTAGTATCCCTTGCTGGATCTGGAGTTCCTTCATCGTCTTCATCATCAAGAGAGCTCATGATTTCCAAGTTATCATTAAGATAAATTGGTGTGGCCTCAGCATGATCATTAGCATCACCGGCCTGGTCAGCAGTCTGGTCACCTGCTGAGTGCGTTGCTGCTAGATTAGAATCATTCATAGACCTAGTCGGATCAATACTCATATTTTCGAATGAATTCAAGATTGATTGACCATGGACATCATTGGTCTCATGATTGCTATTCCTTTGTTCTTTGATAACCCTGCGCACTAAAGTAGACTCATCAAAAATAACATTGCATGTTATTTCCACAAGTTGAGTTGTCTTATTTAACACCCGATAGCCTTTGTGAGAAGGATGTCCATAACCCAGGAAAACACCTTCATCAGATTTTGGCGAAAAAGTGTTAAGTTTCGACTTTCCATTATTATGGATATAACATGTCGAACCAAAAGCACGAAGATGAGTAATCGAAGGCTTACGACCATTGTACACTTCATAAGGAGTTTTGTTGAATCTGCCATTGATCGCGTTCCTATTTTGAGTGTAGCATGCAGTCATTACTGCTTCTCCCCAGTATTTTCCACTCAATCCAGAGTCAGTAAGCATGGTCCGCACGGCTTCTTTCAAAGTTTTGTTCCTACGCTCTGCTAACCCATTCTGCTGGGGAGTCCTAGCAGCGGACTTCTCATGATTAATACCAGCTTCTGCGCAAAAGTCCATCAGGATTCCATTGCAAAATTCGGTTCCATTATCTGATCTGATCCTCTTCACTGTGACCTCTTTGCTATTTTGTTCTTTAAGAATTAGCTCTGGTAGAAGGATCTTGACTTCGTCCTTGGTCCTTAGCAAGCGAACCCATGTGTACCTGGAGAAGTCATCAACAACCACAAGTGTATATACTTTCTTACTTACAGTGGATGGTGTGACTGGTCCGAATAGATCCATGTGTAGGAGTTCAAGAATTCTCCCTGAAGTATCCTTTTCTGGATTAGATCTGAACGAGGCTTTGGTCTGCTTCCCTAGTTGGCATGCCTTACACACGCCTTCTTTTCTGAATGTCTCAGCAGGCAGACCTACAACAAGTTTGTTCTTGGCAAGATGGTTAATGGTTTTAAAATTTAGATGATTCAACCTCTTGTGCCAGAGCCATGTTGTTTCCTCTTTGTTCAAAGTTAGGAAGCATGAGTGTTGTTGACCACTTTCCCAGTCAACAATATATAGGCCACCCTTTCGGATGCCTCTAAGTTTCACTTCCCCTGTAACATTGTCAGCAATAGTACAACCCGTATTGACAAATGAAACAGTATACCCATTTTCGCAAAGTTGACTAATACTTAGTAGATTGTGTTTGAGGTTGGAGACGAGAGCTACGTTAACTATCCTTAATCCATTGCTCTCTATGCATCCCCTTCCCACAACTTTGCCTTCACTGTTATCTCCAAACTTGACTTTTGATCCATATAGAAATCTCTGCAAGTCTGAGAACAGCTCTTCATTTCCTGTCATGTGCGCTGAGCATCCGCTATCAAGGATCCATTCGTTTGATATACTTGAAGTTTGAGCTCTAGGATCCTGTTCCTGCAAAACAGATGATTAGGTTGATTTAGGTACCCGTTTAGCGTCGGGTCCTGCAGGATTAGCTTGTGCCATTGTTCCTTTTGGAACCCACATCTTGGTGATTTTTAAGACTTTCGTCTTTGCTTCAACTTTGGCAGCCTTCTCGACTTCTGATTAATATGCTTGGCATTCTTAGGTCTAGGTGTTGTGGTGTGCGTAGCCTTCCTTGTCCTTTGATATGGAAATGATTTGGACTCAGGCCTCACATAGTTGTTCCTACTATGTGGTGTGTAAGAATGATATAGAGGTCTTACAACATGATATTGAGCTACCTGCTTGCCCTTAGGGAATGAAGGAATTGCTTTCCTAGCATTAGGAACATATTGCTCAGCAATCCTTCTTGACTCTGCTGGGGGTGGCCGCTTAGCAGACTGCTCAGCATTAATTTGCTGGATCCTCTGCTGAGATTTAGCAGTTGCATTCTGCTTGTGCCAATCCCTATGTTTAGCATTCTGCTGAGTATTCGATGATTCAGCAGTGTCCTTTCCCTTGTCTTTTTCAGCAGCAGTCATTCCAGCAGAGACGAATAAGATCATTCTCTGCTTCGAAGACTTTGCTTTTTCCACATATCCAAGCCCTATACCAGATCGATCCTTATGATGTCTCTGTTGGCTAACAATGGCATTTAGAACTGCCTTGCTGGATGTATATGTGCAAATGCAATTTTCTTTGGGTTTACTTTTCAAAGCAAAGTTCTCCTTTTCAAGATTTTTGAATTTCTCAGACAATTCGGAATAGTTTGCTTTGAGTTTTAAAAAGTCTTCACTCTCAGACCTCAGTCTTTCAACTTCCTCGGTCAAATTTGCAATTTTGAGCTTCAGTGAGACATTCTCCCCAACAATTGCATTCTTAATTTCATACATTTTCGAGAATTCTACGCTTAGCTTCGTGAGATAGTCTTCCTCAGAATCTAAGGTGAATTCCTCCGATTCTTCAATAGTAGCGAAGCTAGAAATGCTTGTAGATAGTACCTCGTTATCATCGACTGCTAGAGCAGATTCAGCATTCTGTTCAGTATCGGCATTAGCGAATTGATCATCAACAATATTTGCCATCAGGACTAGCATGGCCTCCTCATCGTCTTCTTCAGAAGAAAGATGGTATTCCTCATCATTTTCAGGGATGTCTTGAGCTTCTATCCGTGTCAGTGGTGCTCTCTTGACTGCTTTAACTGCACGTCTTTCAAATCTTTGCTTTAGACGCTCTCTCTCTTCCTTGCTTACTTTCGGACATTCATGCTTTAAGTGGTCTGGCGAACCACACTCAAAACAATTCCTAGTCTTTCGCTCTGCTGAGCGGGTAAATAAGGATGATTGCTGAGTTTCTTTGGTTTCTTTCTTGGCCTTAGCTTCTATCAGCAACTTCTGAAGCTTTTTCATTTGTTCTTCCAGCTCACTGATCTTCAGATCAACAGGTTGAGAGCCTGAGGTTGTGACAACCTCCTTTGGTGGTGTTGCTGGAGCAAACTTCTCTTGGTTATGATAGGACTTCTTCATCTTATACTTGTTGAAATCTTTCTTGGCAAAGTATGCTATGTCCTCCGAGTTAGCAGCGGATGTTGACGATGCTCGTGCTACAGCTGCTTCATTCTTTTTCGATTGTTGTATTATAAATTCATGAGTTTTAAGTTGAGCGAATACCTCAGATGTGGTCATGTTGCTAAGATCTTTCTCACTCAGACTAGTCATTTTGGCAAACCAGTCATCCCTTGGATATAGTTTAGAAATAATCTTGTGATTCATCTCTCCATTTTCATACTTCTTTCCAAGATTAATGAGCTCACCAATAATAGTGTTGAAGCGTTCCTCCATAGCTTGTATGGATTCACCTGCAATCATGGAGAAAGATTCGTATTTATCAACAGCTACCTGTAGCTTGTTGCGTTTCATCTGGTCTGTCTCCTGGGATGAGGTGCAAACATATTCCCACATTTCCTTAGCAGTATCAAACTCAAGCGCTTTATCCGCCATCAACTTCGGTAGAGAGTCATAGATTAGCTTCTTTGCTACGTGTTCCAGCTGGGCTCTCTTTTTGTCCTTGGTTGTGTACTCTTCAAACGGTTTAGGAACCATTTGAGGTCTTGGCTCTTGTCCATCAGCAGCTTGTCCTACAAAAGTGTTAGCTTTCATAATTTTAATAGGACCTCTTTCAAGTACATCTACCATTTCAGGATGTATGCTCTGAAGCTGGATAAGAGCAAGCTTCTTCCATGATGCGAAGTTCTCCTTGGTATACTTTCCAAGTGAATGGTTCAACATCTTGTTCACTTCTTAAGTGGTTTCCTGAGCTAGACAAGCACAATAAAGAGGTAACAGTGCAAGGAAAAGATAGATCTGGTCTTTAAGCGACTCAGAAGCAGTCGGTTTTTCAACCTGGCTCTGATAACACTTGTTGGTCCTTAAGTATCAGAGTCGTCGTGATTACAACTTAACACGAAATGCAGCGGAATAAATATTCGTCACTTACACTTATCGTTGTTTACAAGATGCTTCTTAGCTCAAGTTATGATTTAAGTTAGTTTTCAGATATACGCTAGCAACTATGTTGCTAGGTTTCAAATCAACTTTAAACAGTAAATAATGAAACAGT
>JAPKLW010007952.1:0-14117 GCA_026898455.1 Plectranthus barbatus | reverse complement strand
TATTAATTGACTTACAAATAAAATAGGAACCTTCAATGTCTTGAAAAACTCCAATGTATTAAGCAAAAACAGAGCAAAGAAGATATAATTTCGTGCCTGAAAGTTCTAATTTATAGAGGGGGAAAAAGACCTAATTTGGGTATTGGGTCAAAACAGCAAAAACTGCCAAAACAGGCCCAAAATAGCTTTTTCGGGCTTCTGTGTCGACCGACAGGCAGGCTGTCGATCGACACAATCATCCGGTCGAAATCCGGGCTGAAATTTGTGTCGAATCTTGAAATTTGGTTTCTGTGTCGACCGACACAAATCCTGTCGCTCGACACAGAAACATCTGTCTGCGCAGTCTCACGGTTTTGGCCATAACTTCCTCTCCCGAACTCCGATTGACCCGATTCCAGTTGCGTTGGAAAGCTAATTCAAAGATCTTTCCATCTATGTGCTCAATTAGCTCAGATTCCATCTATGGAAGAAGTCGTGACTGTTCCTTTGAACATCATCTGCTTTCGGTACGGGTTTCCAATGAATTTGGCTTAAAACCTGCAAAATTCACCCATCAAAGGCATAACACCCTCTAAAGTAGACTCATGCACAAAAATAAGTAAAAACATAACATAAAACACTTGAAACAATGGAGAAAAATATAGATAAGTGAGTATAAATATGAGCTTATCAAGAAGCCAGGATTAACTCGTGAGCAATGGAATCCAACTGATTCCGCTTCCTGTCCTCAGCATTCCATTCGTCTTGGGGCTTTGGGATCACAGCTGCTGGACGATCTCCTAGCTGATGCTGAATCTTGGTGATCTCAATCGGCCCTGTCTCCAGCACATCTTTCATCTCTGGATGGATGCTCTTTAGAGAGATGAGCGACCTCTTCCGCCATATATCATGCTTCACAGACTTGTAATCGAGTAGCTTCGGATTATTCATCTTGATGTACCTGAGCTAATCAAACAGACAAACAAATAGAGCGCAAGGAAACGCGGATCACGGTCCTAAGCGACTCAGATACGAACGGTCTATAAGAACCTCGCTCTGATACCACTTGTTGGTCCCGGATTATCAGGGTATAACTTGGCAGCGAAAACTGTGTTAATTCGTTTCTTGCGCTCTGCTGGTTACTCAGCTGACTGGGACCTTGTCAGCTGGTAAGTCAACTGGCACTCTGAGTACTCAGCTGACTGGCAACTGGCTCGTCAGCTGGTAGCTCAAGACTTAGAATGTTGTTAGCCTTGTTTGCACAGTTATATCAGTTTTCAGATATACACCAGCACTTGGGTGCTGGGTTTTAAATCAGTATGAAATGCAGAAAGCTGATAAATAACAAAGGATTTATAGTGGTTCGATCAACTGATCTACGTCCACTCTCCAGTCGTAGCACTGGAAATTTCACTAAGAGTAATCGGGTACAAGCGTCCTACGATCTATCTCTAGCTGGTGAATGCCTCGTCCACCAGTTCACTAGATCAACTGCTCCCGGCCTTGTCCTTCTTCAACTCTGATCAGCTGTTGGAGTGCGAGCACGTCACTTCAACCTCCTTAGCTGACTGCGTGGGTGTTTAGTTCTCCCAAGAACGTATCTTCTCAATACGGCAAAAAGCCCGTAATAACTCAAGTGCTGGCTGGCACAAGAGCTGCTGTGAACTTCCTCGGAAGAGAAAGAACACCAAAGAGATCAATAACTTACAAGCTGGAAGCTTGAAGTCTCGTGTTTGAATAAATCAACACACGGATAGCCTTTAGAGAGGCCTCGAAAGAGTTCTGCTTGCTTGCTTTAGCGTAATGAATTTTCAGTCTTTCGGTAGGTGAAGAGTATTGAATGTTGATGGAGCAAGCGTGCAAGCGTCTTAAATGTTGGTAGCTCCGACCTATTTATAGACGCAGGATCCCATTCAAATTTCTAGCCGTTTGGACTCATCCGGAAAAGGTCTCTGTCGTCGCATGTCCTTCTGACGGCGGCAGGTAGGAATTTCCGGAAAGCGCCATGCTTTTGTCCACTTTATCTGACATTGATCTCTTTATGTCAGAACGGCACTATTCGTCAGTACGAGGAATCGGAACTGGTGTCTTGAACTGATAGACTTTAAGGTATCCTCCCTTAAAGTCATACTTTGTCAGTTTATTCCTCAGACGAATCTTCTTTTTGTCTCTAAGACTCTGGGAGAGCGAATCTTGAATTCTGCTGGTAACATCCGACTGGTAGAACATTCTGGTGATCTTGTGCTGGCAGTCTCTGCTGGTGACTTGCGCTGGCACAATCTAAGTCTACCAATATGTAAGATGTTAACTCTTGGAATCTCCCATGACTGGTGGCTTCACCGCTGGTGAACAGTGTCAGTGAGAACACCTATTCTGCTGATAAGGTTTGTCAGCTCCCTGCTGATGAAAACCTTCCCAACTGGTGAACAGTAGCCAGTCATTAGCTCTTCTCATGCTGATGAACAGTGTCAGCACGAGTCTTGTCAGTCGCTTGCTGGTGAGACTTCTCTCAACTGGTGAGTACATCTCATGCTGATGAACAGTGTCAGCATGAGTCTTGATCAGCTGCGACTTACAACTCAAAAGACCTAAACAGGACTTTACATTTGAGATCTAGAGCTATCTAGAGACAACTGACGCTGGTAGGACTTAGGATTTGATCCACCAAAACACCAAACTAGAATCTAAACAAGTAGCTACTGGGGAGAGGAAACTTAGCCAAATTTCCTAACAATTTCCCCCTTTTTGGTGCGATCAAAGCCTAACCAGCGAGCACTCAGCTGATGAGGAAAGTTACAAAGTATCTCAGGGTTTTACAAAATAAACCTATCAGATCTAAACCCATGAAACCACTTCCTCACATCATCTCTAACTAAAATCTTCCCCCTCAAACAAAGAGGGATATTGCTCGTTTAAAATATGAGAATTGAGATCAGAGCAAAAAGATTTAAAGTGTGTGATACGAGTGCTGGTGCTGATTACACTGGAAGTGTAAGTTCAGCTGGTAAGTAAATACTCAGACAATTGTTGGACAATGAGGAATTGTCATCAACTTGTCAGTAATCAATCCATTAATATGTTGCAGTTACAAGTACAGGATAGAAAACTGACTAGTCTAGAGATACAAATACTTACAACAAAATGAAGAAGCTAGACTATGGCTGAGAAGATGATCCTGGTGATTGAGTTCTGCTTGTGAGCGACCTCAGGATCTCAGTGAGCGCTGCCATGTCTTGTCTGCTCTTCTCCCTTTCCTCAGCAGCTATCCTCCTCTCCTCTTCAGCAAGACGGGCTCTCTCAGCCTCAGCACGTGCTCGCGCACTTTCCCCCTCTTGGATCCGCGCCAAAAAGGAGGACACTCCAGCGGTGAATGACTCCATTTGTTGAGTCATCTCGGTTTGGAAGCTGGCGAAGCGCTGGTCCATCCTGGCATCAATGATTGCAAGAAGCTGCGCAGGGGGATGGATCTCGGAGATCGGCTGTGCTGATACTTCAATGGAAGAGGAAGGTACATCAGTTGCGGAAGGAGCCGCTGCTGGTTCAGATGCAGTTGATATTTCCATCGGGGCTGGCTCCTCCGCTGGCACTGCAGCTGCTGCTGGTTCCTCTACTTGTATGTCGACAGCTGGTGCTGACTCCTCTACTTGTATATCAGCTGCTGGCTCTGCTACTGGAGCTGGCTCTGTGAAATCCACCACTTGCCAGTCCATATGATCAGGGACGAGATCGCCCGAGACAATTGGAACAGGAGGGACGGCAAGGGTCAGCCACAAACCACTAGAAGGATCCTCCTCCACAATGTGGTCTACCAGCAAGGCGCAGGCAGCCATGTCGAATAGGATAGCATGATAGGGAGGGATCCTTGGGAGGGTAACCAGCACTTTGAGGCGTCGGAGCGCGTACGTCAGCTGGTACCCCCGACTGGTGACTCGGAACTGGAGGAAAGGTAACTCGACCTTTTTCCGTGGCGGGAGGCCGGAGCTTCCAGTCAGCTGCCTATACTCTGCAATCTTCAGCAAGCGGCGCTGGATCCTCCTTGTAGACAGCTGCTGGGGGCACTCAGGATCAGTGCCCATGAAAGCATTAGCTCACTCCTCCTCCGCTCTCCAGTAGCCAAGACCCAGCCTGGCATAGAGAACCGCCCGCTTCTCCACAGTCAGCAGGCGCTGGCATCTATCAAAAATTTGCCACCTCCGGAACTCCAGACATAGTTCCGGATCCACCCTCCAGAGCCTACGGTAGCTGGATATCATCTCGTCATTGACGGCATTTTCCACCTCCACCGTGATGTTCTCAGCATACTCATAGAGAGTGGAATTGTAATATTCCACTGGCTGCAGGGGCAGGCACCAGTCAGAGATTCTGGAGGCATATACCGACTGGTGGGGGAGTCCGCTGAAGGGTATGATGTTGAAGGCAGATGGCTCTGGCACTCTTGAATTATGAAAAGCCATCTCCCCGCGCTGTTCCCACCGGTGCACCCCTGTCACCTGAGCCTGGAAGGTATCCTCATCAACCAGTTGATGCTCTTGGATGCAGAGCATATAAGGGCGCCTTTCAGTTCGTGCACGCCTAACTGGTGGTGTAGAGAATGCTGCTGGTCGCCTGGAAGTTGATGTCGAGGCATCTGTGGATCGGGGGTGACTGGCAGGATGATGAGCCTTATCATCAATGTCTGGGAACAGATCCCTTGGCTCCATCCTCTGCACCATTGAGTGATGAACCACCTCCGCAGCTGGCTCCTGCTCTGGCTCCTCAGCCCTTGGTTCCTCTTCATCCTCGGATTCAGAACTGACATCCGAGAAGCTCGCCAGTTGTACCGGGGTGGTCGCCCGCTCTTCTTCTCCTCCACTGGCACCCCCTTGCGCCGCCAGTGGGTCTTCCGCAGCTCCTCCACTGGCTTCCCCTTGCGCAGCCAGTGGGACGTCCTCACCTCCACCAGTAGCTTCCTCTTTCTCCTGGTACTGGTCTATGATAGACATTATGTCTTCGTCAGCACCCATCACTAGCAGTTGTTCAAATGTTTCTTCAGGAAGGAGCTCGCCTGGTGGGGCTGGTGCTGGTCGGCCGGCACTTGAGATTCCGAGCGCTTTTCCTTTGCCCTTGGCCGCCAGTTTCATCTGTTCTGCCAGCTCTGCCTGGCGCCTGGCCTCTGTCTCGGCCTTTATCTTGGCAAACCTCTCATCCCTGGCTGCCAGCTCCGCCTCCCTCTTCTGCTGTTCGGCCAAGGCCTTCAGTCTTGCCTGGGCTTGCTTCTTCCTGACTGTGGAGGCTTGCTGCTCCTTCTTCGCCTGCTCCACCAGCTTCTGAGCTCTGGTCTGGATGCGCTTCCTCTTGCGAGTCATCCGTTCGAGGGTCTCCTCCTCAGTCAGTCCCAAGACGGACTTCTTGACTGGGATGGAGATCTTCCCAGACTCAGGGTCAAATGCAACAGCTGATGGTGGCTGCTAGTGCTGGGAGGTCTTGGGCTTCTTGTGGGATGGCTTCTTGGTGACTGGTACTAGTTGTACATCCCGTGGGTGGATACCAGTCGCCTCAGCCACCGCGCCTTCCATGGTGTCGAAAAGAGACTCCGTCTCCAGCTTCCTCTTCAGCTCTGCCCTTGCCTCCTCAGTCAGTGGGAGAGCCACAGCTGGCACTTGCTCCCCCAGGTCTTCTGAGTCCTCCTCAGAAACGACCTCAGCAGGGTCCACTGCTGACTTCTCTTTCAGCCTTCGTGGCTTCTTGTAATCCGGGTGGGGCAACTTCGCCTTCGTGGCTGGTATGAAGTCGGAACCAACCAGCTGTTCCCCCTGATCCACGCCATCACCTAACTCCATCTCCAGGATGTGGCTGATCCTCAGCCCGAAGGATACGGCGTGGGCAAATCTCCCTTCCGTTGGCACGATGACGTTCCGCGCCACATTCTCCAGCAACCGGCCAAAGAAAAATTCGGCCCAGTTGCCCTGAATTCCATCCACCAGGGCACACATCACGGAGAACTTCCGCAGGCTCAACTCGGCGTACGAGCCGACTTCACATTGTAGCATGCGAACCACAATATCGCACACCATCTGCCAGTACTCCTCCATCTCGGACTTCTTCATGCCAGTCCGGAAGGCGGTGACTTCTGGCCTTTTCCACTGCGCCCACCTCCTCCGGAATTCCGCCGTATCATCCTGAAGATACGTGGCCACATCTTCTCCTTCATTCCTCAGTCCGAAGAGATCGGCGAGGTATTCCGCAGTGACGGTGATCAGGTGACCAAAAACGGAAGTTGTGAAAGACTTCCTGTCGTCAGCTATCACGGCCCGAGCGTAGAACTCGGCTACCATGTGTGGATGAAATGTTTGGGGTGTCGCCGTCAGGTATTGTCGGAGCTCTTCTCGGTCTATCATCTCCATCAGCTCCTCCCCGTAATTTTTTAGGACCAGTTTCGCATTCAATATTTTCTCTTTCTGGACCTGAGCAGCCCTAACCTGCGCGTTTGAGAGCTGTCCCCTGGTCGCCGGCCTGTTCAACTGAACCAGTCGGGCGAATGGATATGTGTAATCCACATCTTCAATCTTCACTATGCCAGTATATGTTGGCATATGGGCTTCAGCGAGGGGTAGGACTGGTGAACCAGGCTGGGATGATGTAGGTGTAGATGGAGGGTTATCAGCTGTAGGTCGAGAAGATGATGCCATGACTTCAGAAATATTCAAGTTTCAGAAAATCTCAAGGAAAGATGAGAGAATTTTGAAGGTAGGGTTCTGAAAGTAGGGAAACATAAAGGTTAACCCGAAGGAAGTGATCGGGTATTTATACTCGGCCCATGCAGGATCAGACGTCCAGAATCAACGCTCAGCAAGCGAGGATCGACGGTCATCAGTAGGCCCGGTTCCCTGTGCGACGTGCGCGGTCGTGCTGACGTGGGCTACGCCGTGGGGCTGACGTGGCACGCAGCGATTGGTGGCAACCAAGCGTCGGACTGCGCAGTCACTGTGCACATTAAATGTGGCATTAAATGCCGCATTAAATTATGAGGGCTGTACACGCAAGTCGGATTTGAACAATCCCGCCTTTTCTGATACAGCTGGCAAAACTCTTGGAACTCAAGAGATCGTCAGTTGAGAGCTGGGACTCAACTGGTCATCAGTAGTATAACTGGTCAACAGTTATATGCCAGATGAATACTTCCTCCTGTCAGCATGGCCTCCTTACCAGTTGACAACTGGTACTTACGACTGGCACCCGAGTCAGTCGTAGGAAATCGCCAGTTGTCTGCTGACAACTCGAAGGATAAGAAAAATTGAGAGCTTGGACTCAATTTTATTCCGCGTCATCTTCTCTTCAAGAAATCCACTTCTTATCATCGCTTGAAATTGGGAGCTGGGACCCAATTTCGCTTGAACTGATGGTTTGTGCTGGCAAATTGAAATGAGAGCTGGGACTCATTTCCTTAGACAATTAAGGGGTAAGTTCCGCCAGTAGTAACCATCAGTGAGCTAGAGATACCACTTGAATGAAAACAACTAAGAGCTTGGACTTAGTTGTAATCTGCATCCTCCTGAAGACCAAGAACAGAATGAGAGCTGGGACTCATTCTTCCTCAACACTTGGGCTCGCATCAATCTCTAGAAGACCGAGTTTGATGCACAACTCCTTGAATCTTGCTTCTGGTAGTGGCTTGGTGAAGATGTCAGCCAATTGATCTTCAGTTCTGATGTAGTCCACGCTGACATCCTTCTTCTCGACATGATCACGTATGAAGTGATGTCGAATATCTATGTGCATGGTTCTAGAATGGTGAACCGGATTCTTCGTGATGCACATAGCGCTGTTGTTGTCGCAATAGATTGGAACACAGCCAGTGTCCACTTCATAGTCCTCCAGTTGTTGCTTGATCCAAATAATTTGAGCACAGCAACTGGCAGCGGCAACATATTCAGCTTCAGTGGTAGACGTAGCAACTGAGTGCTGCTTCTTGCTAAACCAACTGATTAGCTTGTGTCCTAGAAACTGACACGTACCACTGGTACTCTTTCGATCTATACGGCATCCAGCAAAATCTGAATCTGAATATCCAATGAGTGTAAGCTCATCATTTCTGGGATACCATATTCCAAGAGATTCAGTCCCCTTCAGATATTTCACTATCCTCTTTGCAGCTTCCATGTGTGACTTTTTCGGATTGGCTTGAAATCTGGCACACACTCCGACTGAGTACGAAATGTCGGGTCTGCTGGCTGTGAGATAGAGAAGTGATCCAATAATTCCTCGGTAGATGGTAGGATCAACTGATTCACCTTGCTCATCAAGAAATATTTGACAACTGGTGCTCATAGGTATTCTGAGGGACTTTGTTTTCTCTGGGCAATACTTCTGAATTAACTCCTTCGTATACTTTCGCTGGCTGATAAAAATTCCATCAGCTGACTGCTGGACCTGGAGTCCGAGAAAGTATGTTAACTTGCCCATCATACTCATCTGAAATGATGTCTGCATCAGTTGAGAAAACTTCTCGCAGAGAGTTATATTCCTTGATCCGAATATGATGTCATCAACATAGATCTGCACCATCAGCATGTCACCTCCATCCTTGAGAAGGAAGAGAGTTCTATCAATCTTCCCTTTCCGAAATCCATTGCTGATAAGGAATTGTGACAGCGTTTCGTACCAAGCTCTGGGCGCCTGTTTCAATCCATACAGGGCCTTTCTCAGCTTGTACACCTTGGTGCCAACTTCAAAGCCTGGAGGTTGCTCAACATAAACCTCCTCTTTTAGCTCGCCATTCAAGAAGGCGCTCTTCACATCCATCTGGAATACTGTGAAGCCGTGATACGCTGCATACGCAAGGAATAGCCGTATCGCCTCCATTCTGGCAACTGGTGCGAAGGTCTCATCGAAATCGATCCCTTCACACTGCCTGTAACCTTTGGCGACTAAACGAGCTTTATTTCTGACCACGGTGCCATTCTCATCTCGCTTGTTCTTGAAAACCCACTTGGTGCCAATCACTGACTGATGTGATGGCCTCTCCACCAAGTCCCAAACATTATTGCGAGTGAATTCAGCAAGCTCCTCTTGCATGGCATTAATCCAATCAGCAGATTCTAGCGCAACTCCTATGGAAGTAGGTTCCATTTGAGAAATAAAGCAACTTAGGAGCGCACTGCCGTGTCGAGTCTTAACTGAACCTTCCGGATCACCGAGAATAGCATCAGTTGGGTGATCCCTCAGCCATCTGGGAGGACCAGCGACTGCTGGTGCCGGCTGTGAAATAGGTTCATCTGTCCTGATAACTGGTGCTTCCACATTGTCACCAGTCGGAGCTGGAACTGCAACTGGCAGTTGACCTTCACCAGTCGGAACTGGAATTTCAACTGGTGGTTGACCTTCGCCAGTCGAAACATCTTCCTCAGCTCCACTGTCTGACTGACTTCCCGAACCTTCACCAACGTTGACAGTATCAGCTGGTATCTCCATTCCAGCTGGTTCATCGTTGTCTTCTGGTTCAAAGATTCTAGTCGGAATTCCCCCTTGATTTTTGCTAGATCCACTCAGGGAGATAGAGTGTAAGGTCTCAGCAAGGTCATTTGCATCACCGACCCTCTCAGGTTGCTGATGGGCACCTGAGGGAACTGGTTGTGAAGATGATCCAGTCACAGGTCTAGTCGAACCAGTTGGTTGAGCATCGGAAGAATTCCTGCCCAACTGGTCGCTGACATCCTCGACCTCAGGAACATCTTCAGCCAGTTGGCGTAAGGTCCTGCGCACAAAAGTAGCTTCATCAAAAACAACATTGCATGTTATTTCCACAAGCTGGGTAGTCTTGTTAAATACTCTATAGCCCTTGTGAGAGGGATGTCCATATCCGACAAACACACCCTCATCAGCCTTAGGCGAGAAAGCATTTAACTTCGACTTCCCATTATTATGGATATAACATGGTGAACCGAATGCACGAAGATGAGCTATAGAAGGCTTACGACCAAAATACACTTCGTAGGGAGTTTTCTGGAGTCTGTCGTTGATCCCGCTTCTATTCTGAGTGTAGCAGGCAGTCACCAACGCTTCTCCCCAGAAACTCTGTCCCAAGCCGGACTCAGCCAGCATGGACCGGACCGCTTCTTTCAGCGTCCTGTTCCTACGTTCTGCCAGTCCATTCTGCTGCGGTTGCCTTGGTGTAGATCTCTCATGCTTGATCCCGGCCTCCGCGCAAAAATCCATCAGCAGACTGTTGCAGAATTCAGTCCCATTGTCTGATCGAATTCGCTTTACCACAGCTTCTCTCTGTTTCTGAGCTTGGATGATCAATTCTGGAAGAATGATCTTCACCTCATCCTTGGTTCTGAGAAGCTTTACCCAGGTATAGCGCGAGTAGTCATCGACTACCACCAGCGAATATCGTCTTCCTCCAATGGTTTGCGGTGTTACTGGTCCAAACAGGTCCATGTGTAACAACTCGAGTACCTGACTGGTACTGGGGCAGACTGGCGACTGGTTCTTGAAGGACTTCCTAGTTTGTTTGCCTTGCTGGCAAGCTTTGCAAATTCCTTCCTTCTTGAACCCGCCCTTGGGAAGACCATCTACAAGATCATGCTTGGTTAGATAATTAATAGTTTTGAAATTTAGATGACTTAACCTTTTGTGCCACAGCCAGTTAGTTTCCATGGAACTGGTGGCTACAAAGCATGTATCAGTCTTCCCGCTTTGCCAGTCAACAACATAGAGACCTCCTTTCCTGACTCCTTTCAGCTTGGTCTCGCCAGACTCTTCATTCTTGATCTGGCACCCTGATTTGTCAAACACAATGGTATAACCATTGTCGCACAGCTGACTGATGCTCAGGAGGTTGTGCTTCAGATTGGTGACAAGGGATACATTCACAATTCTGACATCATCCTTCTCGATGCAGCCCTTGCTAATAACTCTGCCCTTGGAGTTATCACCAAAAATAACTGGAGGTCCTCTGACCTTGGTGAGCTCAGAAAATAGGAACTCCTCACCAGTCATATGAGCCGAGCAACCACTATCTATGATCCACTCGCTCGATCTCTGAAGCTGTGTTGCATGATCCTGTTCCTGCAAGAAAATGAAATTATTTAGGTCCCCGATCATCAGCGGGTCCTGCAGGGTTAGATCTCTGGATCATTCCTTTTGGAATCCAGACTTGAGTAATCTTCAGCTCGGTGTTACCCTTGCTGACATCACTTGTGGCCTTTCCCTTCCTTTTAAAATAATGCATGGATTTGTTTTTGGAAGGTGTGGCTGTGTGTGCGGTTCCTCTGGAAGTATTCTTCCTCTGAGGATGTCGGAAATTTCTTTCCGACCGCTTGTGTTGCCTTAGTGGTCTCTGGAACTGTGGACCACGATGATTAGCCTTCCCAGCCCTTGAGAAAAGATTTTGATTGGGCTCAGGCCTCCGATAGGTGTTCCTCCTATCGGGAAATATCCTTCTCTCAGTATTCCGCTGAGATTTGGATCCCTTGTAAGCATGCTGGCAACTGGCATACTTGTAAGGTTGGGCGTGGAATCTCTGGACAGCTGGTGCTGGCTGTCGGATTCCACTGGCAGCTGACGCTGACTTCCTAGCCTTAGAATATTTCGGCTTAGTCTGCGTCTTCGGGTATGCTGGCGTCCTGTCAGCAGAGGATCTTGCCAGTTGAGGATTTTGTCTTGATGACTCACCTATGTATCTGGACTTATGGTTCCTATGCTGATCAGCCACACGGGACTGACTGGTATTACCAGCTGGTGCTGATGCATTTACCAGTTTGCCCTTACCCTTACCAGTACTGATTCGTTCGGGCTGATTTATGCTCAAATCTTTTGTAAATCCCAACCCGGACTTATCAGAAGGCTTTCTCCAATGAGATAGAGCCTTTTCCAAATCCTTTGAGCCTTTATTCAAGAAATTTATTCTATTTTCTTGCTCCAGAACGAGATCGTGAAAATTATCTCGCTCAGTTTTTGTAATTTGAAAATCTTGGAGCAACTCAAAGTGATTCTTTTTCAAAGAGGCTAGCTCTTCACTGACTGACCTCGATTTTTCAATCTCCTTGGTCAAAACGGAAATTTGATCTTTCAGCGAAGCATTTTCGCCAGCCAAGACATTCTTTATTTCATAAAATTTTAAAAATTCTTTTTGAGGAATGTCTATAGTGACAGCTTCTGAGTCGGAGCAACGCGACTCAGAGTCGTCTAAACAAATAGAAGGCATGATATGCATTGGGGAAGCTGATGATTGTACCTGATCATCAGCTGCAAGTGCCTCTTCACTGTCAGCACTTCCTTCAGCTGACTCATCGCCAAAGGCTGCCATGAGTGCCAGTAGAGCTTCCTCTTCTGACTCCTCGTCTGACGCATACTCCCCATCATCATGGTCGGGTATGTCAGGCACTTCAGTCCTGGTCAGCATAGCCTTGGCAACGGCTTTGGAGGCGCGCTCTTCAAAGAGCTTCTTTAGCCTTTCCCGCTCATTTTTGTCCACCTGTGGACATTCAAACTTTAAATGATCAGGGGATTGGCACTGGTAGCAAGCACGGGGAGCTCTCTTGACGAATTTTCCGTCAGTTGAGCTCAGAGATACTCCCTGCTTTGACTTGGCTTTCTCCAGAAGGACAGCCAGTCGTTTCATCTGATGCTCAAGTTCTGCGATAGAGCTCTCGCCGTATTTTGAGTTAGATCCCGATGTGACTGGGATCTCTTTCGGCTGGTTGTGCTGGGCAGCAGATCTGTCAGCATGGAAGGGCTTCTTGTGCTTCCACTTGAAGTCCTTCTTGACGAAGTAAGCTTCGTCTTGAGCTTTGATGCTGGGGGATCCGATGTTCCAGATGGCCTCATTCTTGTTCACCATCTGGATGTCCCACTCATGTGCCTGCAACTGAGCAAATAACTCCTTGGGAGTCATCTTGGACAGGTCCTTCTCCTTCAGAGCTGTGGTCTTCACGAACCAGTCCTCTTTGGGCATCTTGGACAGGATCTTGGCATTAAGATCTTCATTTGAATACTTCCTGTCCAGGGACTTTAGCTCGCTGACGATGGCGTTGAATCTCGCCTCCATCTCCTTGATGGTTTCTCCAGGCAGCATCTGGAAGGACTCATACTTGTCCACCGCAACCTGCAATTTGTTGCGTTTCATTTGATCAGTTTCTTGACATAGACTATCAAGATAATTCCATACTCCCTTGGCATTGTCAAACTGGAGGGCTTCTTCCATCAGCGACTCTGGAAGAGAAGTGATAACTGCAGTTTAGCGGTTAAGCAAATAAATTTGTAATTACACCCAAAGGTGGTCGAACCCACAGGGACTGTGCAACGAGAAATCCAAAGTACTAGTCATAGTTTTTAGAACATAGATGTTTGAGGGTTTTGGAAAAGAGATTTTTTGTTTTGTAAATTTAAAGAGAACAATTGCAAGAAATTAAAGGGTTTTGAAAACAATAAAGAAAAGCACAGATCCTAGGGCAGATAATCTAATCATCAACATGCAATATCAATCAACTCAGCAATGGGGAAAACATAGATTTTTGTGGATTAAATTCCTTGGTCAGGCAATTAAATCCTAGATTATTAATTAGTGATTATCTCCTCTCGGTCTCAAGAACATCAAATTAATTAATCTCAATAATTATCTAATTAATTCCTATGCAAGTTTCTTCATTTTGAGACAGAAAACAAACACAATTAATTCTCTCTTCCTGTTAACAATTTTCATCTCTCGATCCATCAATTATTAACTATAAACCTAGATCTCAATTCACCTCTCGGTCCTTCTTTTAATCTAGATTATAAAATTAAATCAGAGAATTAAACCATGCTATATGAGTTGATATCAATTAAACATGCATCAAAAAAGAAATCATAACCCTAGAACCTGTTTAGGGTTCTAGCCACAAATCATGACTAGAAAATAAAGAAATATATTATTAATTGACTTACAAATAAAATAGGAACCTTCAATGTCTTGAAAAACTCCAATGTATTAAGCAAAAACAGAGCAAAGAAGATATAATTTCGTGCCTGAAAGTTCTAATTTATAGAGGGGGAAAAAGACCTAATTTGGGTATTGGGTCAAAACAGCAAAAACTGCCAAAACAGGCCCAAAATAGCTTTTTCGGGCTTCTGTGTCGACCGACAGGCAGGCTGTCGATCGACACAATCATCCGGTC
>JAPKLW010007951.1:0-14119 GCA_026898455.1 Plectranthus barbatus | reverse complement strand
AGCAGCAGGAGTTCTCTCAGAAGCTTCTTTCTCAGAGGCTTTAATGAGTCTCCTTCGCGTCCGCTTCTTCTCCGGTGAAGCAACATCTGTTCACTTCCTCTTAGGTACCTCAGCAGTGAATGAACCCAATTGCTCAGCGGGAAGCTCTCCTAGCTTCTCTATATCAGCAAGGTCCTGGAAGCACCTTGTGGTCTCAGCAGCCTTCCTGGCAGCAGCAAATTCCTCAGGATTTAAGGCGATTGCATGCTCCAATTGCTAAGTTGCTAACTCGGCTGGATGAACATCATCAGGAGATGTAGGGATATTGGGGTCGACAATTGATTTCCCTTTCAGCATGTATGGGCAAGAAAGGTCTGCAGTGGCGGGCTTCTTCCTCGTATGCGGGATGAAGTCAGTAGGCAATAGTGTCTCACCCCTATCAAGCTTTGACTTATGGAAGTACATCTCAATGAACCTGCTGATCTTCAGCCCAAAGTTGACATTGGATGTGAAGATCCCCTCCTTCTTAATCTTCAAATTTTTCTTGGTGTGATCCAACCAATGCTCAAAGAAAAATTCAGCCCAGTTCCCTTTGATCCCATCAACCAACTCCATCATGACGGCGTATTTCTTGGCAGATAGTTCCGAATACGACCCTGCGTCACATTGGAACATTTTAATCACGAGTTCAGCCAGGAGTCGGTACTCATCCTGCAGCTGATTAATCGGTGTGGCTACCTTCCAGGGGATTTCCTTACTTAGGTCGGGCTTCCTCCACAAATTCTATCGAGCTTTCATCTCATTCGTGTCGTTAACTCTGTAGCTAGTGACACGCTCTCCGGAGTTGCGATGTCCGAACTTCTTTGCAAGAACTTTGGCATTCACCTTGATGATTGTGCCAAAAAATAGAGGTCTTGAAAGACTTCTAATTTTCTTCTGCTATAACAGCTCTCGCATAAAACTCAGAAACCATTTGAGATCGAAACCTCAGCAGTTCAGCAGACAAATACTCAACTACCTGTTCCTTTGCTAGGGTGTTCATCACCCAGTTCAGAAAATGAGGAACAACAAGAGGCGTATAGAGAATGCGATCCTTCATAATCTGAGCAGCTCTCTTCTGAGAATTTGTAAGGCCGGTTTTTTCCTTCTTCTTCGCAAGTGTGACTAGTTGAGCATACGGAATCTCATCTTCCACATCCTCATTCTTAATAATCCCAGTAAACTCAGGTAAATGCCTTTTGTGGAGAAGCGTGGCAACACTAGAAGCCTGGTCTGTCCTTGGGCTCTCGGAAGATGAGTCAGACATATGGGATTGAGCGGGGGATTCAGGATTGGTAGACATAGTTGAGAGATTTGGGAGAATTTTGAGAAAATTTGAAAGAATGAAGGTTTAAGGGCTAGGGTTTCCAAGATTCAAAGTGTAGAAGGTTTACAAGTTTGACGAAGTGTTGTGTTTATACCTTCTGAGTAATGGATCTGACGGTTGGGGGAACACCGCTTCAAATCCAATCGACGGTTCAGCAGATCCGACACTCTTCATATGGTATCCCACGCCCCAAAATACTCGAGTGCTTTTGACGTGTCGCCTCCTGATTCATCGCTGCCTGTTGCACGTATTAAATGCATCGTGTCACATACACTTAGTGGATTTGAAATTCAAAATATTCGCGCTTTGACTTTCTGAGAGAGAGTCGGAGATTGCTGAGAGCTTGGACTCAGCAATCTGCAATGTTGGGAAAATATTCCTAGATTTATATTGTAAATCTCCCTTTAGATCAAATTGTAAAGGTTTTGTAGAATCAAAGCCTTAGTTAGTTTGGTCGATCATTGCTGAAATCTAAATAGTCTAGCAACTCTGTGTAAAGTCCTGTTTAGGAAATATTATGAGTTGTAATAGATTATAAGTACTTGCGGAAGATTGCTGAAGGATTCAACAATTGAAACGAAGACTTCAGAAATTCTCGATGCTAGGAGCATTCTCAGCAGTCAAGAAGATTGATAGAGAAGTCAGAAGATAGAATCGACTGCTAAGGAGATAGCAATCAAGTGCTAAGAAGAATGACTGCTAAGGTATTAGTAGTCATATGCTGAAAGAAATGAATGCTAGGAGTATTTACTCAGCAGTCGGAAGAAAAGAGATAGCAGAATGCTGAAGGAGTCAGCATTCGCTAAGACTCAGAAGATTGCTAGAAGTAATAGCTAAAAGGAATCAAGACCCAAGTGCTGAATATGCAATTGCTGAGGAGTCAGCAATTGGATACAAAGCAAAATGCTAGAAGAGTCCAGCAGTCAAAAGGTCGAAGTGCTTAGCTGAGTGCTCCCAGCATTCTCCGAGAGAATGCTAAGCAAGGAGATATTCAGCAAACTCTTGCTAATACTACCATTTTGACTAAAGGTACAACCATGGACGAATAGCCTTCACGAAATAGGTAAAAAGGCACTGTACCACGTCGAAAAGGATGAAAAAGCAAGTAGCTCTTTTGGACAAAGGAGACGTTGTGTCTAATGATGGGTTTTCTATACTGAAAGCATTTATTATAATGAGTATACAACGGTTTATTTCTCCTATCTGTTAACAATCTTACATGTATGTAACAATGGTATCCTCTTGTCTCATCGACAGGGACGATCATACGGCGTGTTGTAGATCGTAGAAGATAGTATGATCACTTGACCTAGTGAGACAAAAACCTGATCACAGCCGAGACAACGTATGAGGATACGTCTGTACGGATGGTTGTGGCATTGTTGGAATAAGTAGTCTGTCTAGGTTACTTGACATGCTGGTACGCAGGGGTGGCATATTGATGGACCGCAGTGAGATGTATTTGTCTGTCTGACATCAGCGAATACAAGATCTCGTTATATTGATTGAGTCCAAACCCTAACGAAGGTTCAGGGGTTTGCACGGGTTGACTGTTACTTTGACTTGCCATGGTGGAGAGCCTAAGTAACGTGCTCATATATCAGCATCTTGGGTAACAGCAGTTCGTGTAGTACCGCCTAAGATTGGGTTTAGGTAACCATATCCGAGTAATAGGATGGGGACATTCCTTGAGGAGCTCAATAACATTCATCGTGCCAAAGTCCTACAGGCTGATTAAGTTTAGGCACGAGTGATAAGGATTGAGTGGTACTACTCAGGAATAATAAGATATTAATTAATTGTAGTTAGAGCTTGTCAGAAGCTCCAATTAATTAATGGATGTCCGGTAACCTTAAATATGGGGATTTTCAATTAATGCAGCTCGTTCTCATAACGTGGTAATAAAGGGGTAGGTCAATATTAATTCTGTGGTGAAAAAGAATTAATATTAATTAATTAATTGTGTCCTGGTTTGTGGACATGGGAATTAATTAATTCATAGTCCCACTTTATTATTTGCATTAGGACCCAGGTCCGGCCCAAGGAAAGTGTGCTGAATTGAGCCTAGGAGCCCATTAGGGTTTCAACCCTAGGTCTATAAATAGACAGCTCTCCCTCACAAGTCGTATCACAATTGAAAAATAGAAACCCTAGTGAGAGAGAGAGTGTGGACGCCGACTTCTAGAGAAGAGGAGGAGAATTTTCGAATTCTGGTCCTGCTCAAAATACAGATCTGTGGAGTCCTCACCAGTAGCAAATCTTAACACACCGAGAAACAGATCTGAAGATCTAATATGGAGAACAACTCCTAATTCTTTCTCTTTTGTCTATTTCGATTATTATTGAATCTAGAAATTAGATTTCAAATTTCTAGTTCCGCAGATTTAATAATATCGCGTGGTTGGTTCTAGATCTGGAATACAAAAGGTAAATAATTCTTTATCCACGCATTAAATTCAATAGGAGCATGCCTAAGGTTTATGAATGGATTATGAACAATAGCCATAAACGGTCCAACTTATTTTGGATTTGGTGATTCGGTTCACGGGAAATCCCTACAATTTGTATTAGAGCGAGGTTCTATTTATGGCTCTGTTGTTCATAATGGATTCATTATGCATGTTTGAATTTTATATATGTCGTTGATGGTTTTTTGTTCCTCGCGGCAACTGGTGTAATTCAGCCCGCGGTGGTTTATCCGTGTAGGGCTGAATTAATTTTGTAAAATCACGAGAAAATCCGTGATTAGTGTAGATTTGAAAAATTTTAATAGAATAGATAAATTCTATAATTTTAAAAAATCTGTAATTGGACGGGTCGAGGACGAAGAACAAATGCGGTCGCGCGTGCGTGTGTGCAGCCGCGAGCAGTGGCAGCGCAGGGCCGCTCACGATGCGGGCGACAGTGCGCGGAGCCGAGCATCGCGGGCGGCCGGGGCAGCAGGCTGGCGCGGAGGCGCGTGGGCGGCAGCCGCTAGTGCGACGCGCGCTGGGCGTGTGCGGTGGCGGCGGACCGGCGGCGGCGGTGGCGGACCGGCGGCGGTAGTGATATCGTCGGCGGCTGCTGTCCCGTTGCGATAGCTCGTATTTTGGTGGTTTGTGCAATCATGTGTAAACCCTAGGGTTTGCATTAGGGTTAGGGCAAATCATCAGATCACAAAGGCTTAAATCCCAAAAGATTTGGTGGTTGAAGATTTGAAGGCCCTAGAAGATTTGAAAAGATTTGGACTTATCCAAATAGATTCAAAATTCAAATTGTAATATATAGTATTTATTTTTCTAATTTGTCGGGCCGCGAGGAATTATTGTTTGTCTTAATTGTCCTCGTATGATATGTGATTTATTATGTGCGCAATTAAGCATGTGTAGATAATAAGAAAAACATGATTTATAGCTTTTATTATTTACAGCTTTCCAAGCATGCTTATGTGATTAATTTCTTGTTGGATTATATTTTGGGAATTTTTGGGCTTGTATAATTACATGCAAAAATTTGGAAAATATAATAACAAAGAAATTATGTCTGCGCATATAAGAAACCTTTTAAAAGAAAAATACTAAGCAGATTTTTTAATTAAAATCAATAGACCTCCACAAAGCGGTCCTAGGCTATAAGTGTATCTCTCGTTCTAGTAAACGTCAACGAGTGTAGCTTGCTAGTTCCTAGAGGTGCATGGGTACGGTTTTTGGGATTTCTAGACAAACAATTTAAATCATGTGAATAGTGGGAGGATTTTGCGTAAATGTCTACGAGTGTAGCTTGCGTAGATCTCTTTCACAAGTATTCTAGGACTGATTTAAATTATAGATAACAAAAGCTTTAAGGGCTGTGCGGTATGGTTACGTGCCATGCTAAACTGTCTCTTTTGGCTAGAGTTAAATTTGTGGTTAATGGCTTAGAAGCATCTTAGAATATAATGCAAGAATTGCATCCCTGTTCTTAAGAGATGGCTTGGTCTAAGGTTTTCACTAATTATTAATTTCTAGTGTCAAAAGCATCCTAACATGGTAGTGAAATTGTAAACGTCTACAAGTGTAGCTTGCGGTGGGAACTCTTGGGCAATTAGTGGAAAACATTTGTATTTGATTTATTAAAAGGTTTTCAAAGCATTTGTTTTCGAAGTTCTACATGTATGTTCTTATTTAAGATTCTTTATTGTTTCAGATATGTCTATGTCTACTGTCGATCATTTACATGCTCTCAATCCTCTAACTGGTCCAAACTTCCATGAATGGAGATAGTGCATTGGGTATATTCTCCTGACTTACCATAAAGTCTCTAGACGTGAGAAGGAGTTCTATGATAGATGGGTGGCATCTGAAGATTTTACTTACAAGTTAATCTCGGATAACATGTCTAGAGAACTGAAGCTCAAGTACATGGGCTATTGTAGCTCTGTTGCAATCTGGATGGACTTAGTGACCACGTATGGCGAAGTGGAATGAACTATCAACTGTGATCTCGTGAAAGAACTTATCTGTAAGAGAATGGTTGATGGCAGTTCGGTGACACTGCATGTGATGATGATGGATAACACCATGAAACGATTCACACGTAGAGGTGGATGTATATCTGATCGGGCTAAGATTGATATAATGCTGAACTCTTTACCGCTTTCATTGTATGACTTTAAGAAGGATGAAGTGAGTACTCTTTCAAAGAGTTGCTTATTGATCTCATAGCAAAACAGTCTTTCGTACCTTCATGGGATTCTGAGTCATCAGATCTTGAGCACAGCTTGGGCACATTGAAAGATGTGGTTCATACTGTGTGCAAGAATATGATTGATCGCATATCACGTGAGAGGAAGTCAAATGAAATGAAGAGGGTTCGTGTCACTTCAAGTAAGAGCACATGCGGAAGCAAGGGACAAGGTACGTCGTTTGCATTTGTAAGGGAAACATGTTTAGCATTGGTTTCTACTCATTCGTGGGTAGTGGATACTGGAGCTACTGATCATGTTTGTTACATTTTGCAGGGATTCACACCGAGGAGGGTGCTGAAGAATGACGAGGTTACCATTTCAATGCGGAACGCCGCACAAGTGAGTGCAGCTGCCATTGGAGATTTCACCTTGTACTTTGATGATTCTGTTTTAATTTTGAGAGATGTTTTGTACGTGCTGGATTTTTGTCAAAACCTTATTTCAGTTTCCAAACTTTATGTTGACGGATATTCAGTTATTTTTTATAGTGGTGTTTCTATCATTGGTAATAACGATGTTATCTATCGTGGGATGCTAAATAATTCTCTCTATGTTGTTAACTGTAATCATAAGTCTTCCGCAAGTATTGCATGTAATTCATTCGTAATTGATAATCCTAGAAAGAGAAAACTTACTTCTTCTGATGAGGATCTTACATATCTCTGGCACTTGAGACTTGGTCACATCAGCTTGAAGCAGATTCAGAGACTTGCAGATGACGGTACATTGGACTTAGTCCGGGCTTTACCTTATCAAGTCTGCGAATCCTGCATCGAGGGCAAGATGTCAACTAGGCCTTTCAAGGCTAGTCAGTCTCGAGCAGAGGAAGTGTTGGAATTGATCCATTCTGACTTATGTGGACCGATGTCCCTGCAGGCTCGTGGAGGGTACGAGTACTTAGTCACTTTCATTGACGATTACTCAAGGTATGGATACGTTTACCTGCTTTGCTACAAGTCTGAATGCTTTGAGAAATTTAAAAAGTTCAAGGCTGAGGTAGAAAAGAAGGTCGGGAAAACTATCAAGTCACTGCGATCTGACCGCAGTGGCGAATACCTCGGTAACGAGTTCCTGAAGTATTTGTCAGAAAATGGGATTACATCCCAATGGACTGCACCGGGTACTCCCTAGCAAAACGGTGTAGCTGAAAGAAGAAATAGGACACTTCTAGAGATGGTAAGATCAATGATGAGTTATGCAAACTTACCAATTTCGTTTTGGGGCGACGCATTGGAAACAACAACTTACGTGCTAAATGTGATGCCTTCTAAATCAGTTCCTAAGACGCCTTCTAAGCTCTTCCTTGGTCGCAAACCTAGTTTGTACAAGTTTAGAGTATGGGGCTGTCCAACACTCGTACTGTCGAAGGAACCTGATAAGTTAGAAAGCAGGTCAAATGTAATGCTGTTCAGAGGGTATCCCAGGCAAACAAAAGGTGGTTACTTTTACTGTCCTGAGAGTCAAAGAGTCGTTGTTAGCACCAACGCTAGATTCTTGGAGGACGAGTATGTGAGTAATCACAGGTCAAGGAGTGATATCGTTCTTCAAGAAATTGAGAACGAGAAAGTGATTCCAAGGGAAGGGGAACGTGTAGATGTGGGTGCACCTGTGAGAGGTACAGCACCACAGACACGTTCTTCAGTGCAAGGTGCAGAACCATAAGTTACTGCACCTACTACTGACACGGCACCGATGCCTCATCGTAGTGGGAGAGTTATTTTCCAGCCGAAAAGGTATATGTTCATAGGTGATTCCTCGGACTTGAGCCCGGAAGACGGACATGAGGACTCTGACCCACTGACTTACGAAGAGGCAGTGCAGGACAAGGATGTTGTCAAATGGCGTGTCGCCATGGAATCCAAAATTGAATCCATAACTGCTATGGATGTATACCGGAAAACTGATTTGCCGGATGGCATTAGGGCCATAGGGTGCAAATGGATATACAAGAGAATGAAAGGAGCGGATGGAAAGATCACGACTTTTAAAGCCAGGCTGGTGGCAAAGGGTTATAGTCAGAAAGAGGGCATTGACTATGACGAAACCTTTTCACCCGTAGCTATGCTCAAATCCATCCTGATACTCCTTGCCATAGCTGCGCATATGGACCTCAAGATATGGCAGATGGATGTCAAAACCGCTTTTCTAAACGGTTACCTTGAAGAAGGTAGAGACATCTATATGCAGCAACCCGAGGGTTACATATGCAAGGGCGAAGAACATCTTGTCTGGAAGCTTAGGAAGTCCTTGTATTTACTTAAGCAAGCTTCAAGGATGTGATTAAATCCTATGGATTGGCAAAGTTGGAAAACGAAAGTTGTGTTTACCAACTTTGTGTTAGTGGGAGCGTGGTTTTCCTTGCACTATACGTTGATGACATACTCCTATTTGGAAACACGAGGGAGTGATGACATACTCCAATGTCAGAAATCAAGCATGCAACTCGCCAAGAAAGGCTTGCTGCCTTTCAGACATGGCGTTCATCTTTCTAGTGTGCAGTGTCCTCAGACACAGCGGGAGAAAGATGAGATGAGTCTTGTACCATACTCTTCGGCAGTGGGTAGCCTCATGTATGCGATGCTGTGTACCAGGCCAGATATCTGTTATGCCGTTGGCATGGTAGCAAGATATCAGTCTAACCCTGGACAGGCGCACTGGACTGTTGTAAAGCACATCCTCAAGTACTTGAAAGGAACTAGGAATTTCTGCCTAGTTTATCAAAGTGAGGATTTGTGCCCTGTGGGTTATACAGACTCGGATTTCCAAGGGGACCAGGATGAGAAGAAATCGACCTTAGGATATACGTTTAACCTGGGAGGTGGAGCTGTATCTTGGAGAAGCTCAAAGCAGAAATGCATTGCTGACTCCACCATGGAGGCGGAATATGTCTCCGCCTCCGAAGCCTCGAAAGAGGGGGTATGGCTCAGGAACTCCCTTTTAGAGTTGGGTGTGATTCTGAGTTTGCCGAGGAGCATCACAATTTATTGTGATAACTCTGGTGCAGTGGCAAACTCAAAGGAACCGCGGTCTCACAGGGCAAGCAAACACATAGAGAGAAAGTACCATATCATACAAGAAATTGTATCGAGGGGCGATGTGCAAATTAAGAAGATTGACACTGCTGACAACCTTGCTGATCAATTTACAAAGAGTTTGCCGCACAAAATTTACGAAAGACATATTCGTGAACTGGGTCTGAGGTGGATGCCTACCACTGATAGTGGTTAAAGAGATAGCAGGCTAGATAGACGCATTGTATACTCTGTAATAGCTTAGTTATGCTTTGAGTATAAGTGGGAGATTGATGGGTTTTGTATACTGAAAGCATTTATTAAAATGAGTATACAACGGTTTATCTCTCCTATCTGTTAACAATCTTACATGTATGTAACAATGGTATCCTCTTGTCTCACTGATAGGGACAATCATACAGCGTGTTGTAGATCGCAGAAGACAATATGATCACTTGACCTAGTGAGACATAAACCTGATCAAAGCCGAGACAGCGTATGAGGATATGTCTGTCCAGATGGCTGCAGCATTGTTGGAATAAGTAGTCTGTCTTTGTTACTTGACATGCTGGCACGCAGGGGTGGCGTATTGATGGACCGCAGTGAGATGTATTCGTCTGTCTGACATCAGCGAATACAAGATCTCGTTATATTTATTGAGTCCAAACCCTAACGAAAGTTTAGGGGTTTGCACGGGTTGACTATTGCTTTGACTTGCCATGGTGGAGAGCCTAAGTAACGTGCTCGTATATCCGCATCTTGGGTAACAGCAGTTCGTGTAGTACTGCCTGAGACTGGGATTAGGTAACCATATCCGAGTAATAGGATGGGGACATTCCCTGAGGAGCTCAATAACATTCATCATGCCAAAGTCTAGCAGGCTGATTAAGTTCAGACACGAGTGATAAGGATTGAGTGGTACTACTCAGGAATAATAAGATATTAATTAATTGTAGTTAGAGCTTGTCAGAAGCTCCAATTAATTAATGGATGTCCGAAACTTAAATATGGGGATTCTCAATTAATGAAGCCCGTTCTCATAACGTTGTAATAATGGGGTAGGTCATTAATAATTCTGTGGTGAAAAAGAATTAATATTAATTAATTAGTTGTGTGATTGGTTGTGGACATGGGAATTAATTAATTCATAGGCCCACTTTATTAGTTGCATTAGGTCCCAGGTCTGCCCCAAGGAAAGTGTGCTGAATTGAGCCCAGGAGCCCATTAGGGTTTGCAACCCTAGGTCTATAAATAGACAGCTCTCCCTCACTAGTCGTATCACAATTTAAAAACAGAAACCCTAGTGAGAGAGAGAGTGTGGGCGCCGACTTCTAGAGAAGAGGAGGAGAATTTTCGAATTCTTGTCCTGCTCAAAATACAGATCTGTGGAGTCCTCACCAGTAGCAGATCTGAACGCACCGGGAAACAGATCTGAAGATCTAATCTGAGAACAACTCCTAATTCTTTCTCACATGTCTTTTTCGATTATTATTGAATCTAGAAATTAGATTTCTAATTTCTTGTTCTGCAGATTTAATAATATCGCGTGGGTGGTTCTGGATCTGGGATTACAAACGCGAAAGATCATTTCTGAGACTACGGAATTAAGGTAAATAATTCTTTATCCACACATTAAACTCAATTGGAGCATGTCTAGGGTTTATGAATGGATTATGAACAATAACCATAAACGGTCCGGCTTATTTGTGATTTGGTGATTCGGTTCACGGGAAATCCCTATATCTAATGGGTCTGGAGATTCAAAGTTTGAATCTCCAGATATAAAAGAGAAGTCCAAAATAGAGAGAACTACTACTACTTCTCATACAACTTGTGAAAGACAAGTATTGTGAGATTGCGAAAAAAAAGCAAAAAGAGTAGTCGGTTGAGAGCTCATTTAAGAGACAAGAAGAATCTCAAAGCTCTCAACAACATGTGTCAAACATTGAATATCTGACACTACATTCAAGTGGATTCCTTGACTTTATTCAAGGATCAATCATTGGGATAACTTCCATCCTAGGAAGCATCCAACAGTCACATCTCTGAAAAGAGATTGACTACGACTGGCTATTGCCGAAACCCCCAGGAGAGTTCAGGAAAGAACTATAAAGCTTCCATTGCAGAAAGGTTAAGTTTTACGAAGGAGCGCCCTTGACTTAGCCGCAGCTACCGACCGAAAGATCCAAGTAACAGAGGTTAGCTTTGTAATGGTTGGCTCGAAAGCTCACCACCTGCTACAAGAGACAGGCGATTCCTTGTACTTGAACATACTCCCTCCGTCCCGAGTTTTTAGTCCCATTTGCTTTTGGCACAGTTACCAATGTTTGTGAGTGTAGTGGAATTAATATTTTATTGGTGTGAGGAGATTTTTTTTCATTTTAGGAAATGGGACTAATAAGTTGGTACGGACGAAAAAGGAATATGGGACTAATAACTCGGGACGGAGGGAGTATCTTTTTAGTGAAATTCTCAGTGTTCGACTGAGGACTGGACTTAGGTCTTTGAGGATCGAACCACTATAAACCTTGTGTTGTTTGTTTCTATTTTATTGCTCTTGCTTACTATTTTAAAACCTAGCAACCTCAAGTTGCAAGAGTATCTCAGAAACATTCTTAACACCTACCTCGAGCTAAATATCTTGAAGAAGAAAATAAGTGCAAGATACTTAAACATTCCACTGCATTTGTTAAGTTAGTCTTCCGCTTCTTAAATAACGACTCTGATTAGGGACCAACAAGTGGTATGAGAGCCGGAGGTCGTAAGACTTACCGCTTCTGAGTCGCTTTTCACCAGATCTATACTTTCCTTGCACTATTTTTGTTGTTTAGCTCAGGAACATTCAGCGTGCCAAGATGAATCATACTCTTCCAAAGTATAACAAGAAGAAGTTCAACTCATGGCAGAAGATGGCCACCATCCAGCTTCAAAGTATACATCCGGAGATGGTGGACGTTCTCTCCAAAGGGCCCATTAAGATAATGAAGCCTAACATCTTCGTCGGTCCAGTTGCTGAGGGGCAACCAAGACCACCTCCAATGGTCGAGAAGACGTTCGATGAATGGACGGTCGAGGATAAGAAAAGAGCTCAGCTGGAGTATCTAGCAAAGAAGCTCATACTAGACTGTCTACCCCATTAATGGCAGACAAAGCTCTAGACTTTGACACAGCTAAGGAGATGTGGGACTTTGTGTGCGCATCTTCCCAGGAGACAGACCAAATGAAGAGAAATAAACTCCAGGTAGCCGTTGATAAATATGAGTCTTTCTCTATGCTTGCAGGTGAATCCATTCAAGCAATGGAAGAAAGATTCAATACCATCGTTGGAGAGCTCCGGAACTTGGAAAACACTAATGACAATGAGGAAATGAATAACAAGATCATTTCAAAACACTTTTCAACGAGTGATTGGTTTGTGAAGATGACGAGTCTGAGTGAGAAAGACCTCAGCAAAATGTCTACATCTGAGGTATTTACTCAACTTAAAGCTCACGAGTTTATAATACAGCAATCCAAAAAGAAAGAAGCAGCTGCTGCTCAAACTTCGTCAACAAACGCTGTAAACTCGGAGGACTTAGCATATTTTGCTAAGAAAGATGTTGGAAAGTGGAAGCCAAGGAAGTCTTTCCACAACAATGAAAGATCTGCACCAGCTTCACCAGCAAAGGAGGTTGCCTCAACCTCAAGCTCACAGCATGTAGATCTGAAGATCAGTGAGCTCGAAGAGAAGATGAGAAAGCTTCAAAAGCTCATACTGGAAGCCAAAGCAGAAAAGGAAGCTAAAGAAGCTAAGCTCACATCATCCTCTCGCCCAGCAGAAAGGAAACCTTGGACGTGCTTCGAATGCAATTCGCCAGATCACCTAAATCACGAATGCCTTAAAGTGAGCAAGGAAGAAAGAGAGCGTCTCAAACAAAGGTTTAAGAGGAGAGCTATCAAAGCAGTCAGCAGAGCACTGCTGACCAGAACAGAGTTGCCCGACATTCCTGACAATGACGAGGAATATTATTCATCAGAAGAGGATGATGAGGAGGCCATGCTGGTCTTGATGGCGGATATCGTTGATGATCAGGATGCTGAAGCTGAGCAGAATGTTGAGTCGGCTCTAGCAGTCGATGCTCAGGAGGTAAATTCTATTAGCATTTCTAGTTCAGCAATCATGCATCAATCGGAAGATTCTTCATTAGATTCTGAGGATGATTATCTCACTAAGCTTTCAGTAGAGTTCTAGAAAATGTACGCTATAAAAAATGCTATTGTGGGAGAGAACACCTCACTGAAAAACAAAGTTACATCTTTGACCGAGGAAGTCGAAAGACTAAGGTCTGATAGTGAGGAACTTTTGAAACTCAAAGATGATTACTCCAAGCTTACTGAAAATTTTCAAAATATTGAAAAGGAGAATCTTGCTTTGAAGAATAAACCTACGGAGGATTGCATTTGTGCTTACACATCCAGCAAGGCAGTTCTAAGTGCCATTGTTAGCCAACAGAGAAAACATTCTGATAAATCTGGATTGGGCCTTGGTTGTGTTGAAGCCGTAGGAAAGCCCTCTAAGCAGGTTTTGAGTAGAAATGCTGAATTTTCTAAGCAGAAAAAGATTTCATTCGTTTCTGCTGGAAAAGTCGATGCTGAAAAAAAGGAAGGAAAAGACAATTGTTGAGTCGTCAACTGCTAAGTAGAAAGATTGGCGTAGCAAGCATGCATCTACTGTATCTCAGCAGAGTACCCAGAGAATGCCTGCTAAGCATGCATCTGCTGGATCTCAGCAGAGTACCCAGGGAATGCCTGCTAAGCCACACTCAGCAGTGTCTAGGATGAATGCTGAGCATTGTGCATCCAATGCTAGGATAGCATATCCTACCTTCAATAGGGGCAAGAAGGTTGCTACCATGCTGTAAGACCACAGTATCACAAGTTCACACCATATAGGAGGAACACCTATGTGAGGCCTGAGTCCAAACGTTTTCCTTTTCAAAGGACTGTGAAGGCAAAGCACACTACTCCACCTCGTTCGAATTATGCAAAATTTGCTTATCCAACTAAGGTCGAGAAGGT